>CAKNXH010001450.1:50362-96137 GCA_932178445.1 Andricus quercusramuli
ATTAAAACAGTTAAATTTGTAAACAAAAAAACTCATTTCCTACAAAAACAGTCAAACTTTCAACCCAAAAAATATGAATTTTCAATCAAAAAGTTAATTTTCTAAATATCTTTTAAAATGACTGGAATTTTTCATTCTTAATTAGAAAAATTGTCTTAAAATCTTTCAGATTCTTTTTTGACCATTTTGCTATTTTTTCTAAATATTCTGTTAAAATTAATTTTCAAAAATAAAATCATTCAAAATTTTCTCATGAATCTTAATTTTTATTTTATTTTCTCAAAACCTTTAAAAATTTTTAAAACTCTTCTACATTTTGCTGTGAAATCGTCAGAAGTCCACATTTTGTTAAGAAAAAATTGAAATCTTTTTAAATTTGAAATTATTTTTGAAAACGACGAATTTTCATCAAAATAGTTAAAGCCTCAACAGAAAAAAGATTATTTCACAAACAGTTGCATTTTGAACAAAACAGTTGAATTTTCAATCCGAAAATATAAATTTTCATAAACAAAAATCATTTTCTGCCAAGTAATCGAATTTCCTACTAAAAAAAATGAGTTTTCTACTAAAAACAATATTTTTCTACGAAAAAGACGAATTTTGAACACCATACATAAATTTTCAATGAAAAAGATCCATTTTCCAACAACAATTAAAATAGTTAAATTTTCAGTTAAGAGAATGAATTTTCAACAGAAAAAAAATTAATTTTCAACAGAATAGTTAAATTTTCAACCAAGGAGATGAATTTTTAACTAAAATGATATATATCTTCCATGAAAAAATTAATTTTTTAACAAAGAAGCTCAACTTTCAACCCCAAAAGATGAATTTTCAACAAAACAGTTGAATTTTCAACCCAAAAATATGATTCGAATTTTTCTTTCTTAATTAGAAAAGATGCCTTTCAAATCTTCCGGATTCTTTGTTGACCATTTCAAATTTTTTTTTAAATATTCTCTTAAAATTAATTTTTCGAGAATAAAATCACTAAAATTTTCCCCTAATTTTTAAGGAATGTTTTATTCTTTTGAAACCTTGAAAATTCAAATTTTTCAAAACTTTAAATCTTCTTTTGAATCTTTGTTTCCGGTTTTCCCGGTTAGCAGACATCCTGGAGGAACATGAATCTAAAAATATTCCGAAGGGTATAAGGTACCCCTTCTTACTGTAAATTAAACTAAAAAATTCAACCTTTTTGCAAAATAATAATTCAGAATATATTTGACGTCGGTGTCATCATTGCAGATATATTTCAAACTGACAAAAATAAAATAAAAATAAAAAATCTGGTTTTATATACTCGAAAATGACCTCAGATTTATGTACCGCAACCTTCAAGATATTCCTGCCTTACCATCATCGGGACCCTTTGAGAAAATGCTAGAAACTTAGCACGGACACGAACCACTTCAGCTGTGGAATAGTCTCGATGATGGTAAGGTAGGAATTTGTAATCAGACTTTTATATTGAATAAAGCTTCAGATGATCTCAACTGAAATTCCCTCATTGACACCTTCGAGTGTCATGAAAATCTGAGTGGTATTTATTTCCTGAGGTCTCAACAAGGGTAAAGCCATTTGGATTTTGATGGCGCTTGGAGTCATATCACTGCAGATATTAGGTACCGACCACAAAAGGTACTTTATGGACAGTGGTCTCGTATTTTCGACTTTTAGAGCAATTGGTATTTTCTGGTGCTTGTCGGACACGCGAGCTGTCAGAATTATATTCACCTCTGGCTCAACGAAGTTACATTTCGTCAATGTCTTCTTCAGTCGACCTTCTGGAGACCATTATTCGTGTCACGTGTAGCCAGACTTATGTATCGAACGCTTTAGACATAGACGTCATGTGCGCGTGTCAACAAGTTTCACCGACGCCGAAAACTGATCGAGTAATCGAGTATGCAAGATTCGAGGACATTTTCGATAAGCCAAACTTCAACAAAATCTCAATTTCGAAATTCCCCGATTTTTTCCTCCCCAATTTTTCCTGACCATTCTAGATTTTTCTTTCAATTATAATAACAACCTTACACCTAGGAGATCAATAACAGCCAGCCAGGGCCGCCTGAACCGTTTCCAATTGGAATGCATAATATTGCGCAATATACTCGACTGAGTAATTGCGCACCGCAGCCCTTCCGAGGCGATCAATTTCGAACAAAAAATGGAAGGATTACATTTTTCTCTAAAAAAATTTATTTTTAACCAAGAAAAAAGGAATTTTCAACAAAATAATGAAATTTTAAAACCAAAACGAGAAATTTTCAACAAAAGAATTACATTTTTAACTAAACAATTGAATTTTTTAGTAAAATGATTAATATTTTACCAAAAAAAAAAAAATGAATGTTTACCAAAAAGTTGAATATTCAACCCAAAAGATGATTTTTATACCGAAAAAAAGATAAATTTCAAAAAAATACATGAATATTCAACAACTAAAAAAAACAACTTTTACAACAAAAATCGAATAGTTAAAACGTTAGGGAAATCAATCAAACAAATTCAACAATTTAAAGTCTCAATAAAAGAAATGAAGTTTCAACTAAAGAGATTACTTTTCTGCAGAAAAAAAAAATTCGAACAAAATACATGAATTTTCAACCAGTGAAATGAATTTTCAACCAAAAACATCAATTATTCACCAATAAAAGTAACATTCTACTACAAAATTTTTACTCAAAAAATTAATTTGCAAAAAATAAAATAAATTTTTAACGTAGAAATTAATTTAAAAAAAAAAAATATTTTTCAACTAAAATGATGAATCATCAACCAAAGAAATGAATTTTTAACCAATTAGTTTCATTTTCAACTAAGTAGTTGCATTTTCAACTAAAAAATATGAATTCACAACAACAAATGTAATAACTGATATTTCAATTTAAAAAAATATCTTAAAACTAAAAACAATTAAATTTAACAAACAAAAAATGAATTTTCTACAAAATTGCTGAATCCTCAAACAAACTAGATTAATTTTCAAGCAAGCAGTTGTGATTTTGAACCCAAAACGATACAATTTCTACCAAAATAGATGATGCTAAATTTAGCTTTTAGCACGAATTCAAGTGCGTAGGTACTTAGGTTATCCCTGGGTGATACAAATCCAATCAATAAATCTCAGTATAGGACAAAGACAAAAAAAGACGGCAAAAGACCATTTTTTTATTATAGATTCCTTCTGCCGACACTTACCGATTCCAGAGGTTCGTGTCCGTGCTAAAAGTAAAATTTGAAAAGCACTAAAAAAGCTAAGCTAAACGAAATTACTGAAAAAAAGCACTAAATCAGTATACGATAAATACGAAAGTACTCGGGGAAAAAACTGTTATTTCTAGATCCCTGCTACCGACACTTACCGACTTGCAGAGGTTCGTGTCCGCGCTAAATTGGGGTTTTAGCACGGACACGAACCTCTGGAGTCGGTAGGAGGGATCAATAATAAAAAAAAAAGTATTTTGCACACTATTCTGATCTTGACCGTGTATTGCGATGTATTGATTGGATTTATTTCACCCGGGGGTAAATATAGTGTCTACGCACTTGAATACGCAATAGGTGTATATCTCGGTAAGAGATCGCGTGCACTGCGATATTTCACGCGTCACAATCGAAGCGCGGAAATCGCACCTCTTGTAACGAAGCACCAAGAAAACAGATTACCAGCGGCTTCTCTCGCGTGAGATCCGATCGTTGTCATGCTTATAGGTTCGGTTAGTTGCAGGTTGTCAGAGGCACGAAGGGTGCATCGTAGGTTAAGATCTACATGAAAGTACTTATGAGAGAGCTTTAAAAATAAATCGCCTTAAAGCCAACAAAATTCCCTGACATCATTCCTCTGATGAACAGGTTTTCCCTGACCTGCAGGCAGATTTTTATTACAGAAGCGGTTTCGTCAGGGAAGTGGAAAACTACAGAAAACCGAAACTATCGAGCGCAGCTGGTTACCGACAGACAAGTGTGTAGACATTCGATTGCATCGAGTGCACACATTCATCCTCAGCTTCAAACCTCCCGCTCGACAGTAGTTAAACGGAGTGAAAACACGACTAAGCAAGAATCACGAGCGGACACCCATCCGAGCGCTAACCGTCGGTCAGAGACGATAATTAAAATCCTCATTTAATATTTCCCTAACAGTATTAACCCTTCCTTCCTACTTCTTTGTCATTCATCCCCCTTTCCCTCAATTGTTTATACTGACTTTAAGCCCTCGTCTCATTGCACTCATGTCCAACTAAAATCTCAGTCTGAAACTGGTTTCTCATATAAAAGAAGGAAGCAAGACTTGGTAGAAAAGGCGACAAACAAGGTGGAAGAATGAACTGCGACGTTTCAAAAGCGCTAGGGACCTTGCTTAATTCCCTTAGCAGGATGTCAACGAGCTCTGTCAAGCTTCCTCACTGGAGTGAGAAAAACGAAACGTGAGGAGAGAAGACAGTAATTGCCAGGGTTTTACTTTCTTAAAGAAAACGACACACACACACACACACAAATTCGCGAGCTTACTGTAAAAATCCTGCAATAATGCCTCACAAATTTATGTATGAAATCTGTCATATAATTCGTCAAAACAATTTCAACAATAAAGGCTATTTAAATACGAGAAAATGAAAATACTTTCCCTATTGAGTCATGCTTCTCACTATAAGAACTTGACCAATAAATCTATAGAATAACTTACACTTACAGGTTTGTAGTTCTCGGAAAAAGCTTGCAATGTAGCAGCGATAAAAGTGAAAGATAGAAGTTATGCAGATGCAGATCCATATCTCTATCTATTTCGCTTTTCTAATAGACACAGGCTATCCCATAACACTTTACATTTAATGCTTATTGTGTAACACAACAACGCTTTTTCTCGACACTTTTTGTTTTTCAATTGCAAGATAGTAGAGTCAATAGGAGAGCCCACTGGCGGAAGTGATACTTCGCAACTGAGTGCTTGTACCGCAAAGAAAATTGATCTGCCTTATCGATCGGGATCTTCAGTGCGATTCGAACGCGCCTTAACCTCGGAAGAATCGTGTAGGTGCGCGGACTTGGCGTTCTCATGGCTTCGGGAATGCAAAAGGTTGAAAAAGGAATCGTCTGGGTTCGCAGGGCAACCACCAAGTAGCCATGAAGCAGGGAACCAGGGAAGAGGACGATCAAGAGAAGAAGGCGTAGGGGTCTGCGATTCTCGAGGCCAGAAACGTTCTTCAACGTTCACAGGCCTCGGATTCAGTTGAGAAATGCAAAATAGCATCATGCAACTATTCAAATATTAATTCGAGGCATTCAATATTTTGGAAATCTGGCACAGAATACACATCTCCAGGAATGCTAAAAAATCCGAATTTCGGAATTCCCTGACCTTCAGGTATAAAAACAACCTAACAACCTAGGAGATGAAGCATTTTAATCTAACAAAATTTTTCAGGATGGCGATCCGGCGGAAGATTTCAAATTTCCGGCTTTTTCCGGTCAAGTATTTTCCCGGTCGACTAAAAGTAACATATTCATATATGCTGCAAAACGCAAACATTTGTTTTAATTCATGACGTTCATTCTAAACATCTTTTAACACAACAGAGCAAAACATTGCAGAATAATTGAATTTAAAAAAAAATACTTAAATTTTCCACTAAAAATATCATTTAAAAAAAGGAACAGTGAAACTTTCAGTTGAAGAAATTAATTTTGCAATAAAAAAACGGATTTTCAACAAAATAGTTCAACTTTTAACCAAAGTGATGAATTTTCAAATTATGAATCTTTAACCGGAATAGTTAAATTAAAAAAAATAACTACAATGATGAATTTAAACAAAAACTGGAATACGAGCTGGAAAACTTGAATTTTTAACCAAAAAGATGAATTTTTAAACAAAAGATTAATTTTCTACTCAAAAATTCATTTTTAAACCAAATACTTTAATCTTTAACGGAATAGTTGAATTTTTAATTAAAGAAGACAAATTTTCAACCAAATAGTTGAATTTTGAACTAAAAAAAATAATCAATTTTTACCAAAAATGGAATAGTAACATTTTTATTTAAAGAAATTAATTTTAAACTAATCATAAGAGTTTTCGACTAAACCAATGAATCCTTAACTGAAGTAGTTGAATTAAAAAAAAATAATAATAATTTTTGCTAAAAAGGATAAATTGTCAACCAAAACTTTAAGAATTAAATTTCAAGTTAAAAAACATGTTTAACCAAACAGATGAATTTTCAACTGAAACTATGGAATTTTCAATTGAAAAAAGTTAAATTTTCAGCTTAAAAAATTATTTTTAACAAAAAAAACTAACTTTAAAAAAAAATAACTTTCAAACAAATAGTTGAATTTTCAAACAAAGTGATGAATTTTCAAATAAAATTATAAATATTTAACTGGAATCGTTGAATTCATAACTCGAAAAATGAATTTTTAACTGAAATGATGAATCTTTAACTAAAAAAATTGAATTTTTCACCAAAAAGATTAATTTTCAACCGAAAAGGTTAATTTCTACCAAAAAAAGGCGAATTTTTAACTAAAGAACATAATTTTTCACCAAAAAATTGAATAATTAAGTTTGTAGTCAAAAAATGAATGTTCAACCAAAGAGATGAATTTTTAACTAAAGTTGTGGAATATTCGACTGGAATAATAGTTACATTTTCAGTTAAAGTAATAATAATTTTCAACTAGAATAAATCTAAATAAAAAACAAGTTTTTAATCAAACAGCTCATTTTTCTACCAAAGAAACAAATTTTCAATTAAAACGAGTAATCTTCACTCAAACAAAATAAATTTTCAACAAAAGAGTTTAACTTTCAACCAAACAATATTATTTCCAAACCTAAAAGATGAATTTTCAACTAAAATTATAAATATTTAACTAGAATAATTGAATTTTTGATCAAAAAGATTAATTTTCAACCAAAAAAGTTAATTTCTACCAAAAAAGACGAATTTTCAACTAAAAAAGATAAATTTTCAACCAAAAATTGAATCATTAAATTTTTACTCAAAAAATTAATATTCACAATCAAAGAGATGAATATTTAACTAAAATTATGGAATATTCGACTGGAATAATTCTTACATTTTCAGCTAAAAAAATAATAATTTTCAACTAAAAAACATCTAATGAAAAAACAAGTTTTCAATCAAAAAGTTCATTTTTTAACCAAAGAATCAAATTTTCAATTAAATCGATTAATCTTCAAACAAACAAAATTAATTGTTAACAAAAAAGTTTAACTTTCAACCAAATAATATTATTTCCAAACCTAAAAGATGAATTTTCATCTAAAATTATAAATATTTAACTGGAATACTTGAATTTTTAACCGAAAAGAAGAATTTTTAAACGAGAAGATTATCTTTTAAAAAAAAAGATAATTTTCTGAAAAAAAAAATCGATTTCTTGAACAAAGTACGTGAATTTTCAGCGGAATAATTGAATTTTCAATTAAAAAAGACAAATTTTTACTCAGATTATAGAATTTTGATCTAGAAAAGATAATTTTCAACTAAAAATGGAAAAGTTACATTTTCCGTTAAAGAAACTAATTTTCAATCAAACTGATGAATTTTCAACTAAAATGATGAATCTTCAACTGGAATAGTTGAATTTTATGCCAAAAAGATGAATTTTCAACCACAAAAATTAGTTTTCTACAAAAAAGAGGAATTTTCCACAAAGTACATAAATATTTAAACAAATAGTTGAATTTTCATCAAAAAAAGATGAACTGATTTTCAAAAAAGTAGTTACATTTTCAACCAGACATGAATTTAAAATTCAAATCATGGATCTTCAACCAAAAAAATTAATTTTTAACAAAAGAGTTTAACTTTTAATCAAGTAGTTGCATTTTTAACTAAAAAACGATGAATTCGCAACGAACAATGTAACAAAATTTTTTATTATAATTCAGAAATTTTGTTTCCTTTACAATACTACATCTAGGCTAAAAACTGCTTGAAGTACTTTCATTATCTAAAATTTAGAAAAGGGAATTTTCAAATTGTGACGAATTCTGTCTTGGAAGAGGGATTTTTAAAAATTCCTTTCTTCTGAATCCGAATTATAATTCTTTTGAGAAATTCCCGTTCCATGCAAAAAATTCCTTGTTCCAATTGAAATTATATTTCTTGATTTTTTCTACGATTTCCCGATTTCAGTCTCATAGAAAATTCCCTGACTCTTTCAGGTTTTCCCTGACTTTCCCCGAACAGTTTTAAATTCCCTGACCTGTTGCAACCCTGATCATCCATAAAATCGCGTTAAATCCTTTCGAATCTATGAAGACACCCTAAAGGCTTTGAAATCCTTTAAGAACCCCTCAAATCAGCTGAGATCTCTAAAAATTCCTTAAAACCTGAGCAATCTTTTTAAATCCCTTGAAATCCATCACACTAAACCTGGAGGTATCAATTTTATCTGATCCAGATTTTAAGATCAACTGAATACTGTTGCAACAACAACGATACCTTCAGATTTACTGTGGTAGAACCCCCTTCATTTATTCCCTAACGTTCTTTAGCAATCCGTTGGAAACCTTTGAAATCTTTTAACCATCATTGATAGCCTGGATCACGATACTTCTGTTAAATCCTTTGAAACTGGTTATTGTCCGTGCTTAAACTCCCAAACCAGGATTAGGAGAAAATTTAGCAAAGAGACGAACCCTTTTGGCCCAGACACAATTCAGAAAAGCCACACCACAGTGTCGTATCATGGGACCCTGGGGTCCGAATTTTTTTTCCAAATAAACGAACTAAACTAATGTTTATCTTCGATCTAGGACAGGCATGCCCAACTCGGGGAAATTTCCTCCGGGAACACATGTTCCGAGTTCCCTACTCTTTCTCCTAGAGAGCGGGAGTGGTGGTAAACGCTTGCGAGAATCTCTCCTCTGTGACGTACGCGGCTACCACGCGCATGCGTCTACCACCACTCCCGCTCTTTAGTAGAAAGAGTAGGGAACTCTGAACATGTGTTCCCGGAGGAAATTTCCCCGAGTTGGGCATGTCTGATCTAGGAACGCTAGATGTCTTCGCGTTCTCGTTTCTCGGAATCTCGTTGTGATACAAAACTCGAGGAAGCTGTACTTGGAACAATGGCCCATCTACAATGGCATTGCCGGATCTTTCCGCAAAGGCAAGGGTGAGTCGGTTCTGTCGCTATTTTACGAGTCCGCCGCTGCACGAGACAATAGTGAGTTAATTAGGCCTCGTTGCCTCCGACAACGAACAAGGAATTCAAGCCGGTGTTTCAGACAAGCCAAGTACGGCACTGTTCTGCCAGCCTTCGGCTCGGAACTGCAATGTAATTACGCGTATGGGACAAACTGGAGGTTCCAGATGAAATTTATTGCGAACCTCCTACGACAAACCTCTCCACAATCCCCCAACCTTGCCTACTGGTTTCTATTGGAACCGATTTTTGGTTCCAAGTGGTGCAACAAAAAGGAACCCAAAATTCTAATAAACTTTTTGTGCAGAACAAATTTTCTGTCTCGACTTCGCAGATTTTACAAGTTAAAGATGCACCTTTTTGGTTATACACTCGATTCTCGGTTTAGGAACTTGCGGTTTAAGCATTCCTAGAATTGCTGGCCATTGCGCAATATTATGCATTCCAACTGGAAACGGTTCAGGTGGTCCAGACTGTTTACGTTTCGACTTTTCCGATTTAGGAACAAGTCTATTTGCAGGCAACCCCCGATACTGTTCCTAAACCTAAAGTTAACGATGCACCTTTTTGATTATACACTCGACTCTTGGTTTAGGAACTTGCGGTTTAGGCATTCCTAGAATTGCTGGCCATTGCGCAATATTATGCATTCCAACTGGAAACGGTTCAGGCGGCCCAGACTGTTTACGTTTCGACTTTTCCGATTTAGGAACAAGTCTATTTGCAGGCAACCCCCGATACTGTTCCTAAACCGAGAGTCGGGTGTAATACAGATTTAATGACAATGCACTGGAGAACATTTATTAGAGAAACTAAAACTATAGCAATTAGCCATTCTTGAATGGAAAATAATGGACATAAGATGTGACAGTAAGGTTATGTCTAAAACTTTTACCGACTGCAGATCTTTTTATGTCGCCATCTATCGGATATCAATGAACTAAAAAGGAATCCTCATTTTGAAAATAAAAGTTGTGAATTCATATGGAACGGATCACCAAGAAATTTTTCTTTTTCTCTTTTTTGAGAAATTATTTACTGGCCCACCCTCCTGCCTCCCGATTTTCGACCAGGGATAATATATAAGTGCCCGGACGAGAAGCGATACCAATCTATCGAAATTGCAACAGCCGCATTCTAGTCCGAGAGAAAGGTTTAGGTTAGGCGGGGCTCATGTTCATTTGAATTCCAGCCATTCGCAAATCAAAGAATAAATTGACAAGTTCTTCGAATGAGCTTCTACTAGACTTAACAGCCGAAAATGTCTTAAAACAGGAGAAACAGGGTGATTTTTTGCGAAAAACGGGGAATAAATTCTTTACATTTTCAACAAAATAGTTGAATTTTCAACAACAACAACAAGAATAATTTTCTACCAAAAGAGATGAATTTTCAACCAAGAAAGATGATTTTTTAAACACATAGTAAAATTTTCAACAACAAAATTAATTTTCAACCAAACAGTTGACTTTTCAAACAAAAAATATGAACATTCTACCAAAAGAGATGAATTTTCAACTGAAAAAGTGGAAATTTTTACAAATTTTGAACCAAAAATATAATAGTGGACTATTCAATTAAAAATAATTAAATTTCAACTCAAGAAGATGACTTTCTACCAATAGATGAAGTTTCAATCCAAAGAGACAAATTTTCAACCAAATATTTAATTTTTTAACTAAAAAAGGTCATTTTCAAGCCTAAAAGGCGATTGTTTAAACAAGAAAAATATATTTTATATCCAAAAGGACGACTTATCTATCCCAACAGACTCATTTTCAGCAAAACAGTTAAATTTTCGCCTAAAAAAGATAAATTTTCGACAAAACTGTTGTTTTAATTAAAATTTCAAATTATTAGTTTAATTTTCAAACAAATTGTTGAATTTCGAACCAAACATGATAAATTTTCAACCAAATAGTTGAATTTTCAAATAGAAAAGACAGATTTTTAACAATAAAAAAAAAAGAATTTTTTATACAAAAAGACGAATGTTCAACAAAACAGTTAAATTTTTGGCCCAAAAATTACACATTTTCATCCAAAAATGCAATAGTTGAATTTTCAGTAAAAAAATCTGTTTTCAACATCAAAAAACGAATTTTCAATAAAACATGTACTTAAACGTTGATATTTCAAACAAAAAAAGATTTTAATTTTAAATCAAAAACAATTTATTTAAACCAAAAGAGACTATTTTTCTAACAAAATAATAGAATTTTCGACCCAAAAGATGGATTTTTAACAAAACATTTGCATTTTTTATCCAAAAAGACGAATTTTTAAGAAGAAAGTTAAATTTTCAACCCAAAAATATTAAATTTCAACAAAAAATTCATTTTCGACCAAATTAATTAATTTTCAATTAAAAACGAACAATTGTCAATTAAAAATGGAATAGTTAAATTTTCAGTTCGAAAAATTCATCCAAAAAACCAACTTCCTACAAAATAGTTAAATCTTCGACTAAAAAATCTATTTTTCAAAAAGCAGTTTAAGCTTTAAACATGTAGTTGCATTTTGAACCAATGACATTAATTTTCTGCCAAAAAAGAAAAAAAATTCAACAAAACACATGAATTTCAACTAAAAGCGATCAATTTTCAACAAGAAATCCATTTTCGACCAAATAGTTGAATTTTCAATCGAAAGCTATCAATTGTCAACCAAAAGTGGAATATTTAAATTTTCATTTCAAAAATTTATTTCCATCTGTATAACATTATATTATTATTAAATTATTTTTTAATTAAATCTAAAGAAACAAACTTTCTAGAAAATAGTTAAATCTTTGACTAAAAATCTATTTTTCACAAAGCCGTTCAACTTTCAAACAAGTAGTTGAATTTTGAACCAATAAAATTAATTCTCTACAAAAAAAAAAAACGAATTTTCAACTAAAGGTGATACATTTCAACAAAAAATGGAACAGTAATATTTTCAGTTCAAAAAATTAATGTTCAGAAAAAAAGAGAATGTTAAACAAATTAGTTCAACCTTCAACCAATCAATGAATTTTTATTTAAAAAAAAAAGGTTCAATTTTCAACCAAGTGATTGATTTTCCACAAAAGAAAATGAATTTTCAATGAAAAATGTAGTGTTTGAATTTTCAACTAAAACTATTAATGTAAAAAAATCGAATTTTTAATAAAATAGTTAAATCTTCAATCAAATAGTGGAATTTTTCATCAAGATAGATGAATTCAGAACCAACAATAGCCTTTTCAATTAAAAATATCTAGCTTTCAACAAAAAGAATTCCGATTTTTTTATTTTGTTCTCGTAACTCAGTTCGCATTTAAGCGAAAAACGAGAACTTTCTTTGAAAAAGGGGAAAAGAGGGGAAGTCAGGAAAAGCCTGGAAAGTCTCATCTACTGAAACTTTAAATCCAATTTTTCTCTCACACACACATTTTCAAATTCGAATCGTTCCTGTGCTATGAACAAACACTTGTTCATCCAGGCAAACATCAGTGATCCAGCCATCGAAAATATTTATTCAGTCAACTAACTGCATGTATCTCTAATTAAATATTTATCCGAATGTACACTGCTGGATAAGAATTTGTCCTCTTGCCTTTGAAGCAGCGCACAACAAAGAAGCTAGAAGAAGCTCGCTGTAAAAAGCGCTTGTAAATTCGCCGAAAGGTGTATTTAAACAAGCAGCAGCAGCAGCATCAGCATCAGCAACTCAGCAATTTATATGCAGGATTAAATTTTCTTTCGCGTCCCTGAAGCCTTGGGGGACTCCGATTCGAGATTCGAGTGCTGCAGCAGCATCCGTTCCACGTGTATAGATTCCACGGCTCGTATGGATCAGACGGGAGAACTCCTTTGTCCCGAGCAGTGCGATGACTCGGGTGAGACTGGATTGGACTCTGCCGAGCTCAACACACAACCTCATCACACCAACACACAGAAAATCGTCTTCGACGCGATACCCACGACGGGTATGCGAATTAAGATAGCCTCCGGAAATTAGGCTTGTAATTACTCCAAGACCGGAGACGGATACCTCAGAACATTCATTCATTGTGTCGACAAGTTCAGATTCTTTAGATAAATATGTAACTGAACTTCGCGACGCTTACAAACGAGAATTTTTTTCAAATTACTTCAGGATATTTCAGGTGTTTTTGTGTTATCAGTGAAATGGGATGACTTTGTAAAGCTCTTCACCCGGGGTGATTGCTCGAGAGATTGATCAGCGATTATCGGCAGTATAACGAGGCTAACCGAGAGAATTCACTGACTTCAGGAGATTTCATTATCTTTACGAACAATTAACTTCAAATTCAAGTGATTCCACCTCCAGATGTTTCAAGAGACTTCACTGACTTCAGAAGATATCAAAAGAATTCCAGTGATTTCAGGTGACTTCAATTGAAATGACTTCAGAGATTTCAAAGAAATTTAAGTGATTTAAAATGAATTTAAGAGAAATTTAGTGATTTCAAGTGACTTCAAATGAATTCAAGTGATTCCACTTCCAGATGTTTAAAGAGACTTCACTGACTTCAGAAAATCTCAAAAAAATTACAGTGATTTCAGGTGACTTCAATTTAAATGACTTCAGTGAATTGAAAGAAATTTGAGTAATTTCAAATGAATTCAAGTGATTCCACCTCCAGATGTTGCAAGAGACTTCACTGACTTCAGAAGATCTCAAAAGAATTCCAGTGATTTCAGGTGACTTCAATTAAAATAACTTCAGAGATTTCAAAGGAATTAAAGTCCTTTAAATAAATTAAAGAGAAATCTAGTGATTTCAAGTGACTTCAAATGAATTCAAGTGATTCCACCTCCAGATGTTGCAAGAGACTTCACTGACTTCAGAAAATTTCAAAAAAATTACAGTGATTTCAGGTGACTTCAATTTAAATGACTTGAGTGATTTCGAAGTAATTTAAGTGATTAAAAATGAATTCAAGAGAAATCTAGTGATTTCCAGTAACTTCAAATGAATTCAAGTGACTTCAAATTAATGCAAATGATTTCAAGTAGCTCCAGTTGTTTCAAGAGACTTCAGTAACTAAAATAGGCAAATTTGCTACAAAGGAGTGTAATTTTTTATCCCGAAAATAGGAATTCTCAACAAAAAAGTTAGTTTTATACCAAATAGTTGAATTTTGACCCAAATAGAACAATCTTCATTTCAAAAAAGAAAAAATTTTAACGAAATAGTTACATTTTCAACCAAAGAGATGAATTTTCAACCAACATTATGAATCTTCAGAAAAAATCAATTTTCAACAAAGTAGTTCAAGTTTTAAAAAAGTATTTACATTAACTAAAAAAGATTTAAACTCTAAAAATAAAAAAAGGGTTAAATTCATTCAAAAAGACGAATTTTCAACAAAACAGTTGAATTTTTAAACCAAATTTTCTACCAAAAAGCTGAATTTCCAACAAAAAAACATTAATTTTCGACCAAAAAGAGAATAGTTAAATTTCCAGTTGAAAAATTAATTAACAAAAAGCCGTTTTTTCAACAATATAGTACAATTTTCAACAACAAAAAATGAATTTTCAAGAAATGACTGTTGAATTTAACCAGAAATGAGAAGAATTTTCAAATATTTTTTAAACCGACTCGACGTATTCCTTGAATTTTTTTAATCAAGATGAAAAAATTGCCTAAAAATCTTCCATATTTTTTTCGAGATTTTTAGAAATCTGAAGTTTTTAAAAATGTTCTTTTTAATTTAATTTTTCAGAATAGACAATCATAATTTTCTTCGAAAACTTGCATATTGTTTTAAATGTTTTGAAACATTTTTACATTTTTATTTTATTAATCTTTTCAAAACTTCTAAGCCTTCCAAATATCTTTTATAATGATGTTATTTTTCATTAAAAAAAATTAATTCTGCATAATTAGACAAATTGCCTTAATATTTTTCGAATTCTTTATTGACAATTTTGGAAATCTTTTCATGTTTTGAAATATTCTCTTCAAATTAATTTTTCAAATAAGAAATCATAACAAATTTCCCCTAAAATCTTAAGAGAAATTTTTCATTCTCTTGAAACCTTTCAAAATTCATATTTTCTATATTTCTGCAGTTAATTGAAAATTTTCTTTTTCGAAAGATATTTGCTAACAAAATTAACAACCTGGTACTACAAATTATTTTTGTTTTTTAACCAGAAAATATGAATTCTCAATAAAAAAATAGTTTTAAACCAAATAGTTGCATTTTCAGCCAAACAGATGAATTCTCTACTAAAAAAAGACAAATTTTCAACGAAAATAGTTGAATCCTCAACCAAACAAATTAATTTTCAACCATACGATTGCATTTTTAACCGAAAACGTGAAATTTCTACCAATAGAAGAATTTTCAAATATTTTTTCAACCATTCCTTAAATTTTTAAAAATATATCAAAATGAAAAAATTAATAAACAAACAAAAATTTGAAATATTTTCAAATTTTTAATCTACAACAATGACAATGTTTAATAGTACTATTTCTAAAAAAAATAAAATTCTGCATCATTACAAAAATTGCTTTAAATTTTGCCGGATTCTTTGTTTAAAAATTTGGAAATCTTTTTAAATGTTATGAAACATTGTCTTAAAATTAATTTTTTAAATCAGAAATCATTCAAAATTTTGCCAGGAATCTTGAAAAAAATGTTTTTACTCTCTTGAAACCTTTCAAAATTCAGATTCTCCAAACCTTAAAATGTGATTCCCGGCTCGAATTTGTATTCCCGATGAATTCCCAGATTTTCCCGACTTTTTTTTTAAATTCCCGGCATTTTCCTCTCTCATATTCCCTACCTTTTTTTGCAGTTACTTGAAAACTTTCTTTTTCGAAGAAATTTGCTAACGAAATTAACAAGCTGGTACGTAAGAGTTGTCACGAGTTGGATCAGGTTTCTCGCAACGTGAAAAGAAACAGGATAGGTCACTGGCAAACCGCACGTGTTATGTCAATAGCAGAGTAAAGCGGCGATTGAAAAGCGGCTTATTCGTTTTCTCGCAAACTTCCGCTACAGTGTTTTATTTGAAAGTTTAACTTTATTTCCGACTGTTTCTAACGTTAGTAGTGCGACCTACGTGGAAACTATATACACCGTAAATTCGTTCAGCTGTTCGCGATTCAAAAGAATTCCGATCTTTCTTTCAAGTTACTAGAATGTAGAGCGAAAATATTATCACAAGAACAAATTGAAATAAATGGCTACAATCTAAAAGAAAAATGGTTGAAACTGGCATTTTTAAGAGTCTCTTTCAAGTCAAAACTACTATTAGATAAATAAAATTTGCAATTAATGGTCAGAAATGCTTGGTACTTTTCTTTTTACGCAAAGTTGAACATAAATTGTAAATCGGGGGAATCGTAAACAGTCAGGGCCGCCTGAACCATTTCCAATTGGAATGCATAATATTGCGCAATATACTCGACTGAGTACTCGTGCACTGCGACCCTTCCGAGTAATTCTAGGAATTACTGAACCGGATCTGGGTAAGTCAGGGTCCGAGTGTATTCTGAAATTGCAGAAAAAGTCGTCAATCTTTTTAAATCTCTTAAATGTGGTGAAATCCCTTAAAATTCTCAAAACTGAACTCCAATTAAATTGAATAAATAAAATTTGCAATTTGTGTGTCAAAAATGCTTGGTATTTTTCTTTTCACGCAAAGTTGAACTCTGCGGGAATGAAATTAGAATCAAGCGGTGGTGCAGGAAAGGTTGGAAGAAGGGCTCATCATTTCATGTATCACATGTTTGGAATTTCTTCCGCTCTAATTCCGACAACCACACTTTTAGCGGAGGGTCCACACAGTGGAAAGAACATAACTAATTTGGATGCGGCAAAATTAAAAAAAAAAATGGTTTATACATCTTTGGAATCTTTGATCATACACTCAGGAAAATATTTTTTTTAATCGATCTAATATTTCTTTGATCCCATATCAAAGAAAAAATGTGTTTGATTCAAATAAACATTTTTCTGAGTGTATAGAAGTGAGAGGGTGGCCGCAAAATTTCATTTTCAAAATTCCCTGACTGTTCCTTGATTAATTTTTCATTTTCCTTGGCCATTAATATTTAAAGACCAAGATTCTAATCTTGTCACATTTTTAATTAGGAATCTTTTATAAATGTAATAAAACAATTTTAGGTTTAAATTTTTATTTATTATTTAAATTAAAAATTAAAAAAAAACTAGTAAATTGAAACCAATTCAAAAGTATGACAAAATTAATTGAATTGAGTAAGTTTGAAATCATTTTAGTAAAATTGAAGGGAATTCGAAAGGATTTGATGAAATGCAAGAGAATTCCCAAAAATTAAAAAGAATTCAGAATAAATTTATAAAAATTTCGTGTAAATTACAAATAAATTTAAATGAATTGCAAAAAATATTTTCAAATCTCTTCCTTAAAATCTTTTGAAATTACTTGAAACTTTTTTAATCTTTAGAAAGTTCCTTGGAATTTTATAAAATACCCTAAACTATTTAAAATCCATTTAAAATATTGAAATTATTTTTAAAAAATGTGGGATTGTTTTAAAATTTCTTCAAATATTTCTAATCTTTTGAAAGCTTATTACAATTCCTTGGTTTTTTTAAAACTACCCTTAAATCATAAGATTTTAGAATTTAAAATTCTTTTAAATCCCCGAAAATGATTGAAATCAATTAAAAATTTATTGGAAACTTTTTAAATATCCTAACATTCTTCAAAATATTGGGTAATACCTTAAAATCTTTAAAATTCTACGAATTAAAGTCTTTTGAAATCCCTTGATACATTTTAAAGCTCTTTAAAATCGTCCGGAAGTTTTAAAAATTACCTAAATTCTTTAGAATCTTTTGGAATAGCTTCAGAATATTGAAATCTGGTAAAAATTCTTTGGAATATTTTAAAACTCAAAAATGCTTCTTAATAAAATACCCTGACTTTTCCCTGATCTGCGACCACCCCGATTAGACACTCGGAAGATCCGTATATATATATTGTATATTGCACAATATTATGCATTCCAACTGAAAATGGTTCAGGCGGCCCGGACTTCTTCCGTTTCGAGTTTCCCGATTTAGGAACAATGCTATTTGCAGGCAACCCCCGACACTGTTCCTAAACCGAGATTCGGGTGTATTTTCAAAACTTAAAGAATGTTTTAGCTGCACTCAAAAGATAAGTCGAAATTGCAAAAAGGTTTCAATTTCGATTATTATGGAGATCCTTTTAACTAAAAAAAAAAAAGAAATAATATTTAAATGTCTCTGTTTAGTGGAAATGCTGCAACAGTTGATCGGTGACAACACACGAGTTGTCGCACGTGCTTTTCGCGGCGTTCTATTGGACGAATTAATTATTCGCTCGGCGCGACGGCGGAGCACGGTCGTGGAAGTTCGATATTCGCTTGGCATTTCCACGGGAATTTCTTATTCTCGAGTTGCAGGAGGCCAGGTCGTCATCAGGTCACTGCACCCTGGATCTCTTTAGCGCCTTACTTAACCACCTCGGCGTGTCGTCACTGTGCGCCTGCTCATACGCAGGTTCAATTAATCTTGCAATTAAAGCGCTTATCGTTTAGATCCAAGCAGCTCTGTCCTCGAAATGAATCGCACTCTCACACCCCGTCGTGCTGTTTTACGACTTTTATCCACTTTTTCAACTCGCTCGAATCATCCAATTTCCCTTCACGATAAACATTTACCTTCGCGTTTCCTACCTTTCTCACAGCGTTGCAGTAGTTCAATTTTGAGGTAAAAACGGGCATTTTTTCCGAGAAAAGGGGATTAAAAGGGATTTTATTTATTGTTAAAAACTTTTTATATTATATGAGTATCTTGTGAATAGCACGAAAATGCTCTAACTAACAGTAGCGCCTTTTTTAACCACTTTTTCTGTCTAGCAATTTTTGTGTTATTTAACCAGTTTTTTTATCTGGCTTTGAAAATTTGTTAAACACTTTAGCACTTTCTACTGGCAAAAATACATTTAAAAAATGCAAGAAGAGCCAAAAATCTTCTAAAATCTTTCAAAATTTTTTTAGTAGATATACACGGGGGTTTCTGGCCGGAAAAGTAAGACGGAGTCTGGATCAGAGTTACAAGACGGACTCTGGACCATGAATTCGACCACTTTTTTCGTCCAGAGTACGTCTTGTAATTCTGGACCAGATTCCGTCTTACTTTTCCGGCCAGAAACCCCCCTGTATACCTACTTTTTTTTTTTTTTAATATTTTGGAATCTTTAAAATCACTCCGAAGTCTTTGAAATATTTTTGAAATCAGTATCAGTTTATGCTATCTATTCCTTCAATATATAATAATAATAATCTTTTAAGTCTTTGTAAAATCTTTGAAAACTTCTGAAATCTTTCAGAAATATTTGTGAAATTCTTGAAACCTTCCAAATCTTTGTGAAAACCTTTGTGTAATCAGTATCAACTTATGCTGAATAATCCTTCAACAAATAATAATAATAGTCTTTCAAATGTTTGTAAAATCTTTGAAATCGTTGAAATCTTCTTAAATCTTGAGGAAATATTTCTGAAAACTTCCAAATCTTTGTGAAATCTTTCTGAAATTAGTGACAGTTTTGACTGCCTATTCCTTTAATAAATAATGATAATAATAATAAAAATCTTTCAAATCTTTGTTCAATTTTTGAAATCCTTGAAATATTTATGAAATCTTCCAAATCTTTCTGAAATCTTTTGAAAACTTTAAAAATATTGCAAATATTTGTGAAACCTTTCAAATCTTCTGAAACCTTTGAAATCTTCAATAAATATTTGTGAAATCTTTCTGAAATCATTATTAGCCTATGCTGCCTATTCCTTTCATGAATAATAATAATAAAAATTTTTGCAATCTTTAAAATCTTTAAGAAATATTTGTGAAATGCTTGAAATATTTATGAGAACTGTTAAATCCTTCAAATCTTTGGGAAGCCTTTTGAAATCTTTTGAATCCTTTGTGAAATATTGAAAATATTTATGAAATCACTATCAGCTTACATTGCCTATCCCCTTGATAAATAATAATACAAATATTGAAAATCTTTGTGAGATCTTGTGAAAACATTCAAATCTTTCTGAAATCCATGAAATCTTTGAAACCGTTATGAAATCATTGAAATCTTTGTGAAACCTTTCTGAAATCAGTATCAGATTATGCTGTCTATTCCTATAATAAATAATTATAATAAAGCCAACAACGTACATCAACAATTTCTACAAAATAATAATAAAAATCTTTCAAATCTTCTAAAATCTTTCAATAATATTTGTGAACTTCTGGGAATATTTATGAAATCTTTTAAATCTTTCTGAAATCTTTGAAAATATGACAAATAAATCTTCGTGAAATCATATTACAAATTCCTCTAGATTACGCAAAAACCAACTTATTATATTCTTTCCAAATGGAGGAATAATTAAAAAAAATTTCTCACAGACTCGAAAATATTACCTAATCTGACTAGAACGGTTACGCTTTCATCATCGCTTCCTCAAGTGAAAGTAATGTTAACATAAGGATGATTCGTGTAGCACGTGGTCACGTGTGAGCTTCATTATATCCAAGAATTTAACAAAAAATCTATTAGGAATTATAGTATTGACTCCAATCAATTTAGCAAAAACTGGAACCCTGAATCTTTTATATTTTCGGAAATTCCTTAAAATTCTCTGAAATCCCTGGAAAACTCTCAAATTGTTTTCAAACCCTTGCAATCTATAGAAAATCTTCATAATTTGAAAGAATTTAATATATTTAAAAATGTTAAAAATGTTGATATCTGAAATCCCACCAAAGCCGTAGAAACACTTTAAAATCCCTTGAAATGATTTGCCAGTTTCAAATCACTACAAATCCTTTTAAATCCCGCGAATGATCATGAACAATATTTCTTAAAATGTTGGAAACTTTAAAATCCTCTGAAATTAGATGAGATTTCTTGAAATCTCTTAAAATCCCTCAAAATCTTTGAAATTCTCTGAAATCCCTTGGAATCTTTTCAAATACTCTAAAAGCTCTGAAACCCTATACAATCCTTTTAAATTGTTTTAAATTGTTTGAAAATAGGTTTGAAGTCAAAGTAAAAAAACAGATGCAATAGTGTAATGTTTTTAAAAACAATAGTCTGCACATTTTACGGATTAAATTTTGTTGTAACTATTTACCATCAAAATCTATAAACTTCATGCTTTAGATTTTAGGTTCATTGTTTATTCATGAAACCTCTTTGGCGAGATTACAGCGGATTCAAGTTGCCGTATCGCCTCAACTCGGTATCACGAGATCTATGTACTGCTATCTAGGATCCCCGGTGAGGATGAAACCTCCACAATTGGGTGGTCAAAGCGGTTAAATATGCTCGGTTTATATCCGTAAAATGTAAATCCAACCACTAAGATCGTTTACCTTAAATCCTGCCCGACGTATCGCGCCCCTTGTGTGAAGGTAGAAGTGCAAAATCCCAAAGGATAATTCCGAGTTGGTATCAATTTACGCTCGCAATTCCGGCAAACTCACCTGTAATCACAAAAGAACAATTTTCCATCAGTTAAAGTGTACATTTTCCCACTTTCCGGGTTATTTCAAGGTTTAACGACCGACTCGAGAAAAGCTCCCTGTATATTTCAAGGGGGTAAGCTTTAATGCTTACACCCACAAAAAGGATTTACTCAAAATACAATCTCTCCGAGAAAAATAAAAGAGTATGAATGGATTCAAACTGCAGGGAACTTTACTCTTCTATCCTTGTTTTGGAAAGTAAATCTAAAATATGTATAACATTTGATTATTTAGAACTTGGATGTGTTTGGGTTACCATAAATTATTGTATTCCAATTTGTATTGGGAATGACAACTTGTAAATTAATCATCACTTGTAGAGATTTCTTGTCTGGATTGAAATCTCGATCGTAATCAAAAGATCCCAATCAAAATTGTCAGCCGGGAATCGTACGAAAATTGGCATGGAAATTTCTACTTCCGGATTTATCAATTGCTCTTGTATAGGAAGAGTGGCACAATGACGTCGCGATTGATGATACTCGGTTTCAATGTGCAAAATTACTCTTCACGAGCTGAAGAGATAACCATTCCTCATTCAATACACTCATTCTGCCACATCCCTCTTCAATGACCCAGTTGACATAAACCGATTTTCAAAGAACGGAAGTTTTTTTTTTTTTATTGCAAGAATCGACCATTATTACAACAAATAGTGTCACAGAAGATCTTTTTAAATCAAAGCAAAATATTCATTGGCACTTTCTTTGATTAAAAATGATTTTCTTCTTTGAAAACTGCTGTTGATAGAGTAGATAGATTAAAAGTCTCTAAATTACAATGTTATACCTCTAAGTATATTTTTTATTGGCAATTACATTTTATACTTCAATTTATATTTTATAACTTGTAATAATTCCTTATATCTTCTTCAGTTATATATGTTAAATTCTAAAACCATATAATTCATCGTCACCATAAAAGCCATACACATAAAATGACAAAGAACATAGCAGAAAACGTGGATTTTCCTTTAGAAGCATTAAAAGTGACTTTTGTTGCTTTGCGAGTTTGAATTACGCCGTTGAATGTTTGCTTTTCAGCTTCATCGTAAAAATGTAAATCAGGAACTTGTCAGAGCTCGAAGCCCCATGTTCGCTCTCGACTTGTGAAAAAACGATAACGTAGAAATGTTCTAAAACCGGAAGTACGGTATGGGAGGTAAAAATTGTAACCGTCCACGCATCATGCGAGGTCACTGGTTGGCAAAGGGTTCCCACCAAGGCCATCTTAAGCTCCGTATCCGTCTCACCTGCTCTTCTCTCACCTTACTTTTATAGGTCCTCATACAATTACCACACGAAAAAAAAAAAAAAATTAATTTTCCAAGTAAATTTGCTCAAAAACAATATTTACAAATTCAAATTACTATTATTTTCGCGCCAAAACCGAGGTGCCACAAATGCGCCATATTGAATCTTCCATCTTGAATTTTTGACTCCCGATTTGTAATCAGCAATCCCAGAAACCCTTGAGTAACAATTTTTAGCCGAAAACGTCGAAATGAACAAAATTTTCACCGCAATATTAGGTCCGCCATTTTGAATTTCGAATCAATATTCATAATCAGCGACCCCAAAAACCCGCGAGAAACCATTTTTAGCTAAATTTATAGACTTTTTGAATTTTTGCAAAAATTCGAGGTTATGGCGCGGAATTTAAATTGAGCAAATATTCAGTCTCTTTCAGTAAACAACATTTTTGATCGGTTTTTATTATATTTCAAAATAAAAATGTGCTGTTTACATTTTCCGATTTATTAACTGCAAATTATAATCAGTTAAACAGCTACATTTATTCAAAATTACTCAAAAAATAATTACATTTCTTTAACTTCCCGCGCGAATATATCCCCTCAATTTAGAAAGAGCGCTAAATTCAAATTATAAAAGATGTTCAAAGAAAGAAAAAACCTATTTTTTGCAGAAAACAGTATGTAATTTGCAACAAGTATAACTATATTTATCTGACTGTAAGAGTATGTTCGTAAAAAAAATATATAATTATGCTATATATTTGTTTACACAATAAACGCTTTAAATTCCCACCAAGGCCGCCTCATCCACATCCGTCTCAGCTGCTCTTTTCTTACTTCACTTTTATATCATACGTTCTCATAATTAATTCCCAGACAAAAAAAATGAATTTCCCAAGTTTGCTCAAAAACAATACTGCCACACTTAAACATAACCTTTAATGCAATGGTCGTTATGGCGCAAAATTTAAATAATAGTCTATTTCAATATAAAATATTTCCTCATTTCTCGCTTTGAGAATTCTTCTCATATTCTTAAATATTTAAATTCGCTTATGGAAGATCTTGATAGGAATTCTCGATTTACCCGAACATCCCCTGAAATACTAAAAAGCGACTTTTCTCACCCTACCTTGGATTCTCACAAGGACGTAATCGAAGAGTGTCATTATCTTCGAGGCCATCTAGCAATGAGGGTGTGGAAGGAAATTTTCCACTAAAGTCACCAGAATAACTAGAACCTTTTTTCAACAATCATTTGCATTGCGAACAAATTATTTTAAGAAATTCCAGAAGATTTAAAGGAGTTTATTGCATCTCCAATGATTCCAAAGATTTCAAAATTTTTTAGGGATTTGAAGGGTTTTAATAAGGAGAGGAGAAGCAAGAGAAATAAAAGGAAACAAGGGAAGGGGAAGTATTGGCAGTGAGGGGAGGGGATATTGGAAATGAGGGGAAGGTAACTAGTGGCAATAAGTTCATGGAAAGTAGGGGAAGTGGACGTAGGAGAAATTAGGGGTAATGAGGCGAGGGAAAGTAGGGGTAGTGAAAGGAGGGTGCATTGGAAATGAGGGGATGGTTGTTAGGGAACATAGCAAATAGGATAAGGGGGGAGGGGGAGTGAAGGGAAATAAGTGAAGAAAAAGTAGGAGAAATTAGGGATGAGGAAGTAGGAGAAATTAGGGGTAATGACAGGAGAGAGTGTAAGGTCCGTTAACCTGTTCCTGCCGGCTTAACGGACCTGGGAAAGTAGGGGTAATGAGATGAGTGGCATGGGCAATGAGGGATGGTAAGTAGGGGAAGTGAGGAAAAATTAGAGGATGGGAAGTAGTAGGAATGAGGGGAGGTGAGGGAAATGGTTATAAATGTAGTAGGGGAGGGGAAGTAAGCCTGGGGAAGAGAAGTAGAGGAAGGGGAGTGTTAGCTGTGAAAGCGAGGAGAGTAGGAATTTGATGAGAATGAAGTTGGAAAAAAGGGACGAAAGGTGAAGTGAGGGGAGAGAAACTACTATTTTTTTTAGCAATAGTGTAGAGGTACTCATTTCCATCTAAGATGTTGAGACCCTCGATGGGAGTCGAGAACTCTGTTGGGAGCTTAGCTAAGGGTTGATGGAACAACCTACTCAAGAGAAGCATGCACTTTCGCATACTACCTTTCACGACGAGGAAACTGTTTAATGCTTCGGACGTACCAACAAACACTCTCCAGTTCGCTTGAACCTGCGTCAAAGCGTTTTCATTAATCTCGACGCCTCAGCCATCCTGTATCCTGACTCGACGGAGAACACACTCCAATTGTCGACGCTTTAGGGTAAATGCAAATTCGTCCATTTGGAAGACGGACAATGGAGGAACCGTTAAATTAGACAAATGGTGCTCTTGTTTGTTGTTTCGCATTCACAGCTTTCCAGTTTAGATGCTTTTGCGTTGAGTACTCAGTCCTAAATTGAGCATTACTTCAAATAATATGTCAAAAGAAAAAATTATTACTTTTAATTTGAATTTAGCGCCAAATTGAAGAACGAATCAGAGGTTATGTTTAACCGTGACCGTACGATTTTTGGCGCGAAATTTAAAATGCTAGACATATTGCCTTCATTAAAACTAGCTTATTTTTGAAAGTGATTCTTAATTTGAGTTTCAGATATCCAAGAAACGCTTCACTTGCACTGGAGATTTACAGTATTCAATTTTCATGTTTGAATATTCCGAGAAAAATCGGAAGATAAGCATCGTTGCTGATTCTAGAGTCCCTTCCCTCGGGACTTGATAGGAAAGTTCCCATCAGCTATGAGTAGACCTATCTGGCTTATATACGAATATGTATGGCACTTAGGAACGTCGCTCTGCAGCTATAAAGCCACGCCATCTTCAGCTTCCTGTCAAGATACCAGGTTCTCCGCTCTATGGGAATGACTACATCAAATTTCAAATTAATTTCTCATTTTGTGATATTTCCCTACTATAATTGCTCTTTCAGGGTGATACTAACTCCAAAGTACAAGTTTGGTTTTAGTATCAACAAAAAGCTGAAACTGAAACTCCTATAAACAGATTTCACAGCCCACAATGATCTCAAAAGAGGATATGCAGTGTGATTTTTCACGAAAAGAAGGGAATAAATTCTTCAAAATAAAATAAATGAAGGTAAAATATTGAAGTAAATTTCAGGAAAGCAATTTTATTTAGTCTGTTCCAGTAGGAGTGAATTGGAAGCAAACAAAAAAAAATAGCGGAAAGGAAAAGGTGAAATAAAGAAGGTAAAGGGAGGATGGACGACTAGTCCCGGGGCAATGTCGGTTCGTGAATACTTGATGGGGTGGTGCAATCGAATTTATTGCCTCTTGCCACTTTGAACTCACCCTCAGGCGCGACACTTTTTACCACAGCAGCAGCAATTTTTTCCAAGATCTTCAAGAAGGAAGCCGGAGGTGGATTTTCAGCGGAGATTCTATGATATCCCTATGGAATGTTCTCTAAGATACTTAAAACGGAACGGTATATACAATAACATACGAATGAACTAAATATTAGGAATTTGAGGTCTAAGAACCATAGCTTTTAGCCGTAATTTTGCAGCTGGCATCGAAAAGCGGAAGCAGTTACAAAATTAACTTTCCACTACTTGCTGGTGGGAAGTGGAGAGCAGGTGGGGCACTAGATCCCCCCCCCCCCCCCACACACTTCGAAAGAGCAACTTGTACATTTCATGAATATGCATATACGTGCCCACAATTAATCCGAAAGGCGCAAACGAGAAGACATTCAAAGAAGCTGTCGCAGTTTCAAACCCTAATTTCTCTCTTCTGGTAGACAGTGTTATAAACGATCTAGACACTGTCGAGTTTTGCAACTATTCATCCCATCAAAGAAGTCTGAGTTTTCCTCATGTCAAATTAAACTTGCAATTTCTTCAAATGTATACTGAGTGGAACTCAGAATCTGCCCTTGCAAAAAATATAGGAAATTCAGCATAGGCCGATAATGATTAGCCAATAATGAATTTCATATAATTTTTCCGAGATTCTAGAAAAATCAGTAAAGTAAACCGGGGCAAAGCGGCACACTGTTGATTCTGCATTTCTGAATGCGATATTTGTTTCTTTCAGTTAAACTATATATAGGCAAGAAGCAATATCGCGTTTTGAATACAAGATGAAGGGTGCGCCGCTTTACCCTACATATGCGCCACTTAGCCCCAGTTTATAGTATAGAAATAAATATTGATGCAAAGAAATAGAGAAGCTACAATAGAATGATTTATTTACTTACTTAACGTAGGATTTCAAATTATTTCAAGGTGTTTTCCCATTTTTCAAGAAATTTTACAGGATTCCAATAGTTTAAAGTTTTCAAATGCAACCACGGATTTCAACAAATTTCAGAAAATTTTCACGCATTTTATGGGATTTCGTCAGATTTCATCAAAATTTCAAGGAATTCTAAAGAAACTCTACGGATTTCGAGGGACTTCCACATGATTTTAAAACCTTTTTTACAGAATATTATTAGATTTCCACAGATTTCTGAATATTTTAACTAATTTTTAAATCGAAACTTGGAAAAGTATCTTGAAGTTTGTATTTTTTGTCAAAAAATCCGAATTTGAACAGGTCAAAAATTTTTGGACAGGTCAAAATTAAAAATAACGTATCCAATATGGCTAACCAACATTACAACAACAAAAAACGACTTGACTGAAAATTGCTAATCGGAAGGTTTTTCGGGTCGCTAACTTTAAATCCAAAGTAAAAATTCAAAATGGCAAACCAAAATTTAGAAAAAAGCCCGATTCAACTGAAAATTGCTAATCAGGAGTTTTCCGAGTGCC
Source organism: Andricus quercusramuli (assembly GCA_932178445.1). NCBI lineage: Eukaryota > Metazoa > Arthropoda > Insecta > Hymenoptera > Cynipidae > Andricus > Andricus quercusramuli. Next base: position 78,196 of record CAKNXH010001450.1, read on the forward strand.
TGATTTCAAATCCAGAGAAGTCAAAATTTTTAAATTGAAAAAGACGGATGCAATATAGCGGGAAAAATGGCAAAATAAGACCGATTTAACTAAAAATTGTTGATTAGAATGTTTTTGGGGTGGCTAATTTTAAATCCAAATTAAAAATTCAAAATGGCAGACCAAAATTTAGAAACAAACCCGATTTAACTGAAAATTGCTAATCAGGGATTTTTCAAGTGGCTGATTTCAAATCCAAAGACAAAAATTAAAAATTCGACATGGCGAATCCAGTATGCAGGACGAACATTGCAAAATAAGACCGATTTGACTAAAAAATACTAATGGGAAGGATTTTCAGGTCGCTGATTTTAAATGTCAAGTTTTCAAAATTCAAAATGGGAGATCCAATATGGCGGACCAAAATTTGGAAACAAATTCGATTTAACTAAAAATTGCTTCTCAGGTGTTTTCAGAGTAGCTGATTTCAATTCTTAAGTCAAAATTTCAAAATTCAAAACAGCGGATCCAATTTGGAGGGAAAAAATGGCAAAATAGGACCGATTTGATTAAACATTGCTAATTGACAAGTTTTTTGGGTTGCTGATTTTAAATCCAAAAGTGAAAATTCAAAATGAAGGATCCAATATGGCGGACAAAAATTGTAAAACAAAACCAACTTAGCCAAAAATTGCCACTTTAGGGTTTTTCGGGTCGCTGATTTAAAATCCAAAGTCAAATTTTCAAACTTAAAAATGGCAGACCAAATATGGCGGACTAAAATTTAGAAACATTTAACTAAAAATTGAAACTGAGGGGTTTTTCGGGTCGCTGATTTAAAATCTAAAGTCAAATTTTCAAAATTGAAAATGACAGGCACAATATGGCGGTCAAAAATAGAGAAACAACCCTTATTTTAATTGAAAACTGCTACTCAGGGGGTTTTCTGGTCGCTGAATTCAAATCCAAAGGGAAAATTCAAAATGACGGATCCAATATGGCGGACCAGAATTTAAAAATAAGACAGACTTGGTAAAAAAGTGATACTAGCAGGTTTTTTGGGTCGCTGATTAAATATTCAAAGCTAAAATTTGAAAATTCAAAATGGCAGACCTAATATGGCCGACCAAAATTTAGAAACCAACCCGATTTAACTGAAAATTGCTACTCGGGGGTTTTTCGGGTCGCTGATTTCAAATCCAGAGTCGAAATTTCAAAATTCAAAATGGCGGATCCAATATAGCAGGCATAAATAGCCAAATACGACAGATTTGATTGAAAAATTGTATTCAGAGGTTTTGCGGGTCGCTGATTTCAATGAGTGTCAACTTTAATCTTGGATGATGCCAAACTTGGAATTACAAGTCAATTTGAAATTGAAATTCAGAATTAACTGAAACGGTAATGAGGATTTCGGTTTCTCGAAGCATGTAAATTTCTGATGCATGGTGGACGTAAACACAGAGAGAGTGCACAGTTAACTGTGCCATGTGAGCACATTAGGATCGATGCCCAGTAAGCGTTTGCCTCCTATTGTAATACCACTTGAGCGTTAACGTGCTTCGCGTATCAGAATTCGATTAAGCCGGCAACTGTGGTCTTTCCATTAACTGCACTGGTTACTGTATGTGGATTGAATTGCCGGAACATCTCAAGCCGGAAGGCAGTCAGTCTCTAGTCTATAGAATTGCAGTCCTGACGAGATTCGACCAAATTTCCCCAAATTTCAAGCTTGATTCTCTGAACCCACCTCCGCAAGCTCAAATCGACCATTAATATATCTCACCGGAAATGGCCCAACCACACCCAACCTGTGAATATATTTCCTCCTTGGGCGAAATTATTAGAGGATTATCGGCAAAGATATTTATCATCCTAATGGACTAGCCATAATTTGTCTGATAATCGCTTGTTCTAAATAGTTACAAGTAATTTATTATAAAATCGGATGTAGATAGTATAATTAATTGTTGAATCGAAGATTATAAAATATTTTTTTATTTAATCTGTGCGGGGTGTTATATCAAACTTCACAGCCCAAAAGGCTCTCGAAATAGGGAAAATGGGGTAATTTTTCATGAAATTCGGGAAAATAAATTTTTAAAATGAATTGCATGATAGGTTCCATATTAAATAAAGCAGAAAATGCAAAATAATTGAATTTTTAACCAAACAATGTTTTAGAAAACAGTTGACTTTAAAATTCGAAAAGGCGAACTAAGAAAAAGTTCATTTTCAACCAAGAAAGATGATTTTTCAATAAAACAATTGAATTTTTGATAAAAAAAAAAGACTTTAACAAAATGGTTGATTTTTTAACTAAAAAGGTTAAAATTTTTAATGAAAAACAGTTTAATTCAACCAAAAAAATGAATTATCAACCAAAAATGTGATAGTTGATATTTCGACCACAGAATATTTTTATTTTAAATCAAAAACCATTGAATTAAACGAAAAGATGATTTTTCAGTCAAGAGAGAAATAAAATTTCAATCAAACTGTCGATTTTTCAAGCCTTTTTGAGAATTCTTTGGAAAAAAAATCAATTTCAAACCCAAAAATATGTATTTTCAACCTAAAGTTAATTTATAACAAAATAGTTTAACTTTATAGCAGAATACTATAATTTTTAAACAAAAAACACAATTTTTCAACAAAATCGTTTAATTTTCGAGCAAAAAATACGAATTTTCAACAATTACTGAAAATGGAATAATTAAATTTCAAGTTAAAAAAAATTTCAACTATCAAGATGAATCTTCAACCAATAAAATTGATTTTCAACAAATTAGTTCAATTTTCAACCAAGCAGTAAAATTTTCAACCAAAAATAGTTCAGTGTTCAATTAAAAAAATTAATTTAAAAAAAAAAAACAGTTTAGTCTTGAAACAATAAAATGATTTTGTAACAAAATAGTTATTTTTAGACCAAAAAGATGAATTTTCTTCAAAACAGTTGCATTTTAAACAATTAAGATATTTTTAAACCAAAGAGGTCAATTTTCAACCAAAAATGGAATAGTTCAATTTTTAGTTGAAAAAAAAAGAATTTTCAGCAAATAAAAAAATGTTTAACTAAAAAGATGACACAAATTAGTGCAAATTTCCACTGAACGGTAATATTTTCAACAAAAAACTATCAATTTTCAATAAATTTCAACCAAGTAGAGTAGATCAATTTTCAACCAAAAATGAAAGTTCAATCTTCAATTAAAAAAATTAATTTAAAAAAAACAGTTTAGACTTCAAACATTGAAATGATTTTGTAACAAAATAGTTATTTTTAACCAAAAAGATGAATTTTCTTCAAAACAGTTGCATTTTGAACAATTAAGATATTTATAAACCAAAGAGGTCAATTTTCAACCAAAAATGGAATAGTTACATTTTTAATTGAAAAAAAAGAGTTTTCAGCAAATCAACAAATTTTTAACTAAAAAGATGAATCTTTAACCAATAAAATGTGTATTCAACAAATTAGTTCAAATTTCAACTAAGTAGTTAAATTTTAGACAAAAAACGATCAATTTTCAATGAAAAATTGAATAGTTAAATTTTCAATAAAAAATTAATTTAACCCTTAGCATAAAAATGCTTCTTAGCATAAAAATATTTTCTGATACTCCCTTCAAAAGGTGCTATCGGTTATTTTGTTTAAATTTAATATTTATTATGAAAAAAAATTTGGAACTGGAAAATTTGAAATTTGAAAAAAATTAGCATTATTGCTCTTTAAATTAAAGTTTAAATTCTTTGAAAAATTCTTAACATCATATTCAACGTCTCATCAAATTTTGTTTTAAGATTATTTAAAAATAATAATCTATTTCTACATTTGGCAAAAATTATTTGCGATAAAACGGAATTCTTTTCAATCTTAATTTTAAAAAAAGATTATTATAGTTTTTCTCAGCCATTTTTTTAGCTTTTCTCACGAATTTTTTCCCTGGGAGAGGGGGGGAGGGGGGTGTTTCGTAATATATTATCAATTTTATCAACTTGATAAATCGAGAGAATCCTAATTTAGACGTGCTGTGGATCACGTCTGATGATTTAATCACGCAGGCATGTCCAACTTGGGTTTTTTAAGTCAAACGTGACCTCGAATCTCTATCGCTTATACTTTATATGCATAGCTAAATCTGGGGATCCCTTTTCTAGCAAATGTGCTCTTGAGAGCGAAGATACACTAACCAAAAATGCCGGACGTTTAACTTTCTCATCCAGTAAAGTTATTTATGTTCCTCATAAACCATAATAAAAATAATAATAAATATCAACAAAAAAAATCATAAATTCTTGACAATTTGTTTGCATATAAAAAAAATGCAAAGTTTTATATAAAAAGTCAGAAATATTTCTCTCACTCAATTCCTATTTATAGATTTTCCTATATTTACGAATGTACGTATAAAAATGTAAAATATCTTGAGGCCGTGTCCCTAACACTGAAGAGAAACCAGAAAAAGTGTTTTTAGAAATGTGTGCTTTGTGCAAATCCATGCTTGTTAAGAGAAAATGAGTCCTCATTTGTATAAAGGAAGCGGCCTCGTTTACTGATAATTACGAATAGATATGACAAAGTCAGTTTGCTCATTTTATTTATTGCTGGCACGTGGATAATTATTGGAACCGAGTTAATTACTTTTTGCAAAAGAATCCAATTATCTCTTTCAGTAATTTTTAATCAAGTTTAGTGATAAATTAGAATCTTCAAAAATTCTTTCGAAATAGTGATTTCGCATATATAAATTCTACAAAAATAGTATCTGGGTATTAATTTGAATTAAAAGAAAGTGAGTCATTGATTAATCTCAATGTATCTAAATTGGAACGTGCCAGTGACTCACCTTCTAATTTATCATTCCCGCTGGCTCAAAATTATGGAAAACAGGTTTGGGCATTTATAAAATAAATATAATATACAAACAGGTTAATTGATGTATCTATAATTCTGCAGCATCAAGCATCAAGCATAAACACATAACAAATTATTCATTAATGATAATCCAAATATTTGCGCGAATTTCGAATTGATAATACTGTGAAACAAAATAAACAATATAAATGAATTTAAAAAATATTGGAATTTAAATTTCGCGCCAGATTTATCGAAGTAAACGCTTAAACATAACCTCCAACCGGAATTTCGGCGCGAAATTTGAATTTTATTTCTCGCTTTAAAAGCAACGAGTAGTTTAAAAAAAGAAATCTATGCTTTGGTTCAAAATTCATTCTTTGCACTTAAAATTCAACTATTTTATTGAAAATTGAACTGAATTCATTTTTTTGGTTCAAAATGAAACTTTCTGGTTGAAAAATAATCTGGTTTAGTTCAGGATTCAAGAATTTTGTTAAAAATTCATTTTTATTGGTTAAATCCAACTGGTTTTTATTTCAAATTAAATAGCTTTTTTTGGTGAAATATCAACTATTACATTTTTCGTTAAAAAATCAACCCTTAATTGAAAATTGAACTAATTCCTGGAGAGTTAATTTTTTTGGTTCAAGATTCATAATTTTAGTTAAAAAAATCCTTTTTTGTTAAAAATTAATTCTTTTAACATTCTCAAATTGAAAATTCAACTGTTTTGTAGAAAATTCGTATTTTCGGCTAAAAAATTCAACAATTTGGTTGAAAATTTATCTTTTTTGGTACAAAATCAATTTTTTGGGTCAGAAATGCTATTTTTTGTTTGAAAATGCAAGTTTGTTGGTAAAATCCACCTGTTTTTTATTTTAAATTAAATTATTTTTTTGTTGAAATATCAACTATTACATTTTTTATTGGAAATTCGTCTTTTTTGGTAGAAATCCATTTTTTTTGTTAAAACTGAAACTATTTGCTGAAATATGCAATATTACATTTTTCGTTAAAAATTCAACTCCTTGGTTAAAAGTTGAAATAATTCCCGGAAAGTTAATTTTTTTTCGTTCAAGATTTATAATTTTAGTTAAAAATCCCTTTTTTTTTGTTACAAATTTATTCTTTGAAGTGAAAATTTAAGTATTTTATTGAAAATTCAACTGAATCCAATTTTTTAGTTAAAAGTGAAACTTTTTGATTAAAAACTAATCTGGTTTAGTTCTGGATTCAAGAATTTTGTTTAAAATTCATTGTCATTGGTTAAATCCAACTGTTTCTTCATTTCAAATTAAATTGCTTTTTTGCTGAAATATCAACAATTACATTTTTCGTTAAAAAATCAACTTTTGGTTGAAAGTTGAACTAAGTCCTGCGAGTTAATTTTTTTGGTTCAAGATTCATAATTTTAGTTAAAAAATCTTTTTTTTTCAATTAATTTTTTTAACTGAAAATTGAATTTTTTTAGTGAAAATTCAATTCATTTATTGAAAATTAACTTTTTTGTGGAATATTCACATTCTCGAATTGAAAATTTCACTTTTTTGTAAAAAATTCGAATTTTCGGCTCAAAAATTCAACAATTTGGTAGAAAATTTAACTATTTGGTTGACAATTTGTCAGAAATGCTACTGTTTGTTTGAAAATTCATTTTTGTTGATAAAATCCACCTGTTTTTTATTTCAAATTAAATTTTTTTCTTGAAATACCAAGCATTACACTTTTCGTTAAAAATTCGACTTTTGGGTTGAAAACTGATATATTTTGTTGAAAATTCGTCTTTTTTTCGGTATAAATCCATTTTTTTATTAAAACTGAAACCATTTGCTGAAATATCAAATATTACATTTTTCGTTAAAAATTCAACTCCTTGGTTAAAAGTTGAACTACTTCCTGGAAAGTTATTTTTTTTTTGGTTGAAGATTCAACATTTTAGTTTAAAAAATCCTTTTTTTTGTTGTTAAAAATTCATTCTTTCAACTGAAAATTAAATTATTTTAGTGAAAAATTAAACTTATTCATTGAAAATAAACTTTTTTGTAGAATTGTCATATTCTTGATTGAAATTTGAACTAATTCCTGGAGTTAATTTTTTTGGTTCCAGATTCATAATTTTAATTAAAAATTCGTTTTTATTGTTGTTAAAAATTCGTCCTTTTAACTGAAAATGTAAATTTTTCAGTGAAAATTTAGCTTGTTATTGAAAATTAACTTTTTTGTTAAAACTGAAATATCAAATATTACATTTTTCGTTAAAAATTCAACTCCTTGGTTAAAAGTTGAACAACTTCCTGGAAAGTTAATTTTTTTGGATGAAGATTCAACATTTTAGTTAAAAAATCCTTTTTTTTTTGTTAAAAATTCATTCTTTTAACTGAAAATTAAATTTTTTAGTGAAAAATTAAACTTATTCATTGAAAATTAACTTTTTTGTAGAATTGTCATATTCTTGAATTGAAAATTTAACTGTTTTACAGAAAATTCGTATTTTCGGCTCGAAAAGCCAAAAATTTGGTAGAAAATTCAACTATTTAGGTGAAAATTTACTTTTTTTGGTAGAAAGTCAAGGTAAAATTCATCTGTTTTTTATTTTTAATTAAATTATTTTTTCTTGAAATATCAACCATTACATTTTTTGTTGAAAATTCGACTTTTGGGTTGAAAATTGATCTATTTTGTTGAAAATTAGTCGTTTTTGGTAGAAATTCATTTTTTTGTGTTAAAACTGAAACTATTTATTGAAATATCAAGTATTATATTTTTTGTTAAAAAATGAAATCGTTGATTGAAAGTTGAACTATTTCCTGGAAAGTTAATTTTTTTCGTTCAAGATTCATTCAACTTATTCATTGAAAATTAACTTTTTTGTAGAATCTTCACATTCTCGAATTGAAAATTTAACTTGAGATAGCGGACATATTATTTTAGTCAATTAACGAAGAAGTTCCAAAACATTTTTTCAGGAAAAACTGAAGAAATAGTGGCAATATCAGACAATTGTGAGAAAATAGTGTCTTTAGAGTCATTTTTTCGAAATAGTATCAGAATAGTTTCACTCGAGTCCAATCAAGTGTTAAAAATAAGATAAAAATGCATTCTCAACACCCACTTATGGCGACAATAAATGTCACTTGAGCATTGCAATGTCAGGAGAAGGAAGAAATAAAACGGAAATACAAAGAAATATATTTCTCCTTTTAGAAAAGAGATAAGGCGACTCCGCGGAACCGATTGTTGCGATTGCGTGATCGCTGTACGAAACGAATGGTAATTTAACAACGGCTCGCGGGTTGAATTCAGTAAAGGCGGGGCATGGAAATCGCAGTACTTTCGGCAAACGAGGGAGGATAAAATTAAATTAAAAAGATTTTTTTTGTAATCGTTTTTCTCATAACGGCAAACACAGAGGTAATGAAGATTTTCAAAGTGCCTTTTCCATCGAATCGTGACGTCAATGCGAGAACGAAATGGCAAAGGTCTTTTTTTTTAGAATGAAAGGAATATTTATTTGAGTTGAATAATATTTATTTAACTTTTTTCTCAGCGCAAAGTGGAAGAATTTGCTGCTGCCACCAAAGAGAAGTGCCCGCAGTATCAATTTATTTTTCACTCCGACAGTTTCCACCATCTCGCGAAAATTCTTTCCTCTCTTTTTCACCAGCTTTTTCCATTCCCTATCGACGTCGCTCCATTTTCGGTGCGATTCAATAATGTTCCGAGGACGCTTTAGTGTCACTATTACTCACCGCGGAATTTTCTTATCTCCCGCGCGAATGCTCGTGAAACAAAAAAAAATCACCGGGAACCGGATGTCTCCACAAAGGTGTTCCAATGTCGTCCTCAAATACAAATTTTTTGACTTCTGTCAATGTTACCCGGTCGGATGAACATGAAAGGAAAGGCATGCTTGAAAGATATGCGATTTTAATAAAATTCCGGTCATATTTTATTTCGGTATTTTTTTTATTTCGATCTTATTGCGGAACAAATTGGATTTAAAGTAGAAATATATTGGATTATCAACAAAATAGTTGAATTTTCAAACCAAAAAGGCGGTTTTTTAACAAGAGTCGAGTTTTCAAGCTAAAAAGACCAAAGTTTTAGAAAAAATTTGACTTTTATTTCTCGTAAAGATGAGTCTTCAACAAAAGAGTTAATTTTCAACCAGTTTCATCAATAAATAAATAGTTAAACTTTGAATCAAAAAAGATTAGTTTTCTATCCAGAAAGACGAATGTTCAAATAAGCCGTTGAATATTCGACCAAAAAATATGACATTTAAGAAAGTAGTTGAATTTTGAATAAAATAATTAAATTTTCAATAAAACAGTAGCATTTTTAACCAAAACAAATAATTTTTTAACGAAAAATATAATAGTTGACTCTTCCATTAAAAATAATGAACTTTCTAACAAAAAAGGTGACTTTTTTACCAAATGATCAATTTTCAAGCCAAAAGAACTTATTTTCTATCCAAAAAAAAAAGTTCAACAAAATAATTAAATTTCCAACCACATAGTAGAATTTTGAAACAAAAGAGATAAATTCAGGTCTCGAGACTGCTCAAGCTTAAAAAAATAGTAGAACAGTAACCATAATCCTTTCAAAAAAGTAACCGAAAAGTAACAATAATGTGGCAAAAGAGTAACCAAAAAGAAAGATTTTTTATAAAAAAAAAAAAGTATGTTTAAGAAAGCAGTTCAAATTTCAACAAAATGGTTTAATTTTTTGATTAAAAAATATGAATTGTTAACAAAAACTGTAATAGTTGATATAATAACCAAAGAAGATTTTAATTTAATATAAAAAACGGAATTCATTCAAAAAAGACAATTTTTCAACAAAACAGGTTATTTTCTAACCAACCTGTTGAGCTTTCAAGCCAAAAAGACCAATTTTTGTAAAACAATTGAATTTTCAACCAGTAAATATGGATTTTTGACAAAAAAGTTTTCTGTGAACTAAATAGTTGAATTTTCTACAAAAACAGGGAAAACGTAAAAAAAAAAATCAGCAAAATAAGTACATTTCTAACCAAAAAGATGAATTTTCAAATAAAATGATGTATTTTTAAACAAAAGGGTGATTTTCAATCAAGAAGACTAAGTTTCTACCAAAAAAGACGAATTTTCAACAAAAAAATAAACTTTTGACAAAACTTCTTAAACTTTTAACCGAATTTCAACCAAAGAAGATAAATTCTTATCGAAAAATATAATACATAGTTCGATATTTTAACAAAAAAGTTTAAAATTTTTAATTAAAAACTAGCAATTTTGGCTAAATTGAAATTTTTATCAAGATTCGTAATAATTCAATTGATAGCCTTTTTTATACATTTTACATGCAGACTAATTATTTTATTGTTATTCTCTAATTTTTCCGGCTCTAAAGTGCACAATTAACTTGAAAAATTTGAATTTTTACATTTTTCACAAGTTTTTAAATAATACGATTAATGAATTAATTCATTTCGTTATTTCGGGCAAAAAATGTAACCCAAAAAGATGAATTTTCTACCAAGAGAGATTGAATTTTCAAAAAATTAATTAAATTAATATAAATATATTATTAATATTTTAGATACATTTTTTAAAATCCTTGAAATTTTCTGAACACTTTTAAATTAAAACACCCTACATTTTTTTTAATCTCTTGAAATTTTAAAGATCTCTTAAATATTTTGAAACCCCGTACAATATCATGAAATGTTTAATATCTTTTAAAATTGCTTTGAAAATTTAGAATTAAAAAAAAAAATTATTTCTCTAGGACCCCCTAAAATTACAAGAAATCCGTAGAAATCTGTAAGAGCCCCTTAAAATTTCATTTTAATTCATTCACTGTAAAAGTTCTCAAAAAATTCTTTTAAATTCACTAAAATCCCTTAAAATTGTTGAAATGTCTTAAAATGTCTTGGAATCTTGTAAATAAAATACATAAAATATTTACAAAACTTCACAAAGTTTTTACCAAAGGAATATTTTACTCTACATTTTTTATTTACTGAACTATTACCGAAAAAGGGTCTCAATATTGAGTTTGGAATAAATTATTATTTGAACACAAATATCAGAAATATTACAAATGCTTTGAGAGACTATTTACGTTAAAAAATATTTCAGAGAATTTTTATATTTTAATGACGAAATACGAGAAGACTATCGCAGCGGAAAGAATATGTTATTTGAGAATCATTCAAAATATTTTAGAGAAAATTTTATATTTTAATGACAAAAAACGAGAAAACTACCCCAGTGGAAAAATATTCTTGCAAGATTCAATCTAATCAATCTTTCATTGCTGCTGATTAATTGTGTCTATTTTTTATTACTGTGATATCAATTATCATTAACACGCTTTCCAGATTTGTGGCTACAACGTAATTTCACAAATTCAAATGGACAACGCCGCATTATAATGCCATGATTTAAATTACTGTTCATTTCGAATTTTACTATAGGAATAATGTTAATATGACAAAATGAGCGCCAACACAATTTTCGGTATGATTTAAAAATGAATCATCTAAAAATAAGATAAAAACGTTTTTATGATTAGAATGGTGATCAGTAATCAACTCATTTATAAACAAAATGCCATTTGTTTATTTATCTTGAAAACATACTTTTCCATTTATCGACAACTGGGACATGTTGTGTTAAAGGAAACAAAAATACCTTCTCATGGCAAAGAGACGGTCGATTTCCATGCAGTAATTCTAATTGACCATACTCACGCTAACCTCTGGTTAGGAAAGTGTGCGAAAAGAACTAACCTGTAACATAAAAAAACATTTTCATTAGATAGCTATACTAAGAATTTAATGCTAAATTTAAATATTATCTTGGAAAAAACGCGACTTTCTTTCAAGTAGATGCAGAAAAATGTGAAAAATGTTACGAATAATATATTAGGAATAGAGGTTACGAATAATATTAAAACTCGTTTATTATAAAATACTTCACTTAATTTTTAAAGCGAAATAATATAATTTTGCAATTTAAATTCTGCGCCAGATTCACGGAGGCCACACTCAAACATAACCTCAATTTCAAACCTAATTTAGCCCCGAAATTGAAATCTTTTCTTCGTTCTCAAGGCTACGGGCTGTTCGTTTTTAAAAAAGGAATCTATATGTACAGTACTTTATTATTTTCTTTCAGTGTAACTTGAGTAAAAATTATTTAAAAACATTTGTTAGCGATCATATATTATTTTAGATTTGAAAGCCTTCGGGATGAATTAAAAAAACTAAAAATCCAAAAAAGATATTTGATAAAAAGAGTTGATGCATTTATACAAATGAAGCATTTCTTCAGATATGTAGAATTAAATTATCAACATCAAATAAACATTTATTTCGAAGAAATAACTTTGTTAAATAAAATGTTTATCAATTTGTTTAGAAGAAATGTATAATGAAGAAATACCAATGGTAAATGGTACAACTACAATTTTTTTTCAATGTGGCAGCCCTGATACTTTATAGGATAGAATGGGTTTCCTAATTTGGAGAATAGCTCTGCTCTTTTAAGATTCAAGTCGTAAATTTAAGTGTTAAATTTTGATAGGAGCTGAAGGTGTATGCTAGGAACGAATAAGTACTCAGTAGAATTTATAGCTGCTGAGGAGGATCTCGTAAACCGGAAGCACGTCGCGCCGTTTGAATGGCAAAAGACCATTCGCAGGCAAGGACCATCGTGACCTCGATCGCGCACAAAATCTCTTTGACAAGGTTTGTCAGTGTTGAAAACGTACTTATTTTGTAGATGTAGACGATAGTAGATAGGTAGGTAAGGCCAGTTCTATTCCTACCTTACCGACATCGACAACATTTTGCAGCTGAAGTGGTTCGTGTCCGAAGGGTCCCGATGGCGTCACAAAATAATATTGCGCAATTGTGAGAAACGAATTGGCGTAAACAATTTCAAGGTTATTTATTATCTCAATTAAGCTGCGTCAAAAACAAGGACAAATCAAAATATAACCTTGAAAGTGTTTACGCAAAATGATTAATCGAGATAATAAATAACCTTGAGGTTGTTTACGCAAATTCAGCACGAACACGAACCACTTCAGTTGCAGTGTTCTCGATGTCGGTAAGGTAGGAATTTTGACTGAATGGTTTTAAATCAAGATTCCTACATTACCGACATCGAGAACACTCTGCAACTGAAGTGGTTCGTGTCCGTGCTGAATTTGCGTAAACAACTTCAAGCCTATCTGCTGTCGATTTACAAATTTACGTATCGCTGTCATTGGACTGAAGAACTTCGGGTGAACGAACCGGCGGCATATTCAAAAGCGAACAGAACTCGCTCTTTACGTATTTTTCCACAAGGCAAAATTGTAAATCGCGAGTGAGAAGAGAATTCGCTTCTCGGGGTAAAAAGCTCTTTGTGAGTTCACTGCATGTATGTACACATTGGGTTAAAGAGCCGTTAACGCTAATACGCTAACGTGGTTAACGTCGGTCGAGATTGTCAATTAGTTCCCAGAACGAAGTGATCAAAATTCTCGATGAGCATCCAACTCGCGCATCGCCGGAAGTTTGATCGATTCAACTTATAATCACAAGCAAAAAATCCCATTTTAGTTTCACTAAAATATCTTTTTCAAGATTAGTTTATTGAAAATAGAAAGGGCTGCAAAGCTTCATTTTCAAAATTCCCTGACCGTTAATATTTAAAGATCAAAATTCTAATCTTGTAACATTTTTAATATAGAATTTTTTTAAATAAATAAATTTTGCTGCCATAGCCAAATTTACTTGAAGAAAATGCCAAATTTCAGATCTCTGAAAAAGAAAAGTTTTTTAATGATTTTAAGAATTGTAATAACAGTCACGTTTTATAAAAGAAATATTATTAATTTTTATGAAAAAAGTTTAAAACGTCCCTTAAAACTCTGTTTCCGATTTTGAAAATAAGTTATTAATCTTTAAATGGTTATTTGTTTTAAAAATGTGTTTTTTTTTTTAAATTATTTTCCAGCCATAAAAAATTTTATTTTTAAAATTGGAAACAGTAGAGTTATAGAGAATGTTTTCCCCAAAAAAAAAGCCATCACTTGTTGAAAGTCAATAAACAAAATTCAATAGCAAAAAACATTGTTGAAATAAATTTTTTTTCAAGTGGGGAAATTTGTTCATAGAAGAAATATTTTTTTCAGATATCTGATTTTTGGCAGAACTACCTTAAAATCAAACGAATTGAAAAATAAAATAAAAAATCCAAAGAATTAAATTAATTTCAGTGAAATTTGACTAAATTTAGGGGGATTTAAGGGTTATGAGAATGATTCTATGAAATTCATCTGAAAAGGTTTAATTCATTGAATTCAAGTTTGAAATGAGTGATTTGAGTGAATTTAAAAGAATTAAAGTTACTTAAAAAAAATCAAGAGAATTCTAAAGAATTTAAAAGAATTCACGATAAATTAATAATAATGAATAATAAATTAATAATAATTAATGATAAATTAATAAGAATTCAGGGTGAATTCCAAATGAATTTAAATGAATTGCAAAGAATATTTGAGAATCTCTTTAAATATTTGAATCCCTACGAAATCCCTCACTTCTTATGAATAAATTCTTTGTAATTTATCGAAATATTATAAAATCCCGTGAAATTCTAGGAAATTCTTCAAAACCGCAAGAATTTTTTAGATACCTTAAAATCATTAAATCTTTCAAAATAACCCAAACTATTTCAGATCCCGAAGAAAAAGTTTTACATATAAGAAATAAATCTTATTCTATTCTATTTGAAGCTCTTGAAAATTTCTTAGAACTTTTAAAAATGCCCTAAAACCCCTCAGATCTTTTAAATGCCTTAAATTTATTGAAATCAATGAAAAATTTCTTTGTCATTTTTTCAAAGTCCCTTGTGTATTTCAAATCCTTTGAAACCTTTGAAATCCCATGAAATTTTGTAAAGCTCTTGAAGGAGCTTTGCAATCTTTTAAAATACCCTAAAATTTTTTTAATTCTTTCGAATACCTTCAAATTATTGAAAATCTGTTGGAAATTCTTCAGAAGCTTTTAAAATACCCTCAAATATTATAATTCTTAAAAAAAATTTAATTCCTTGAAACTTTTTGAAGCTCCTGAAAAATCTTTCTATTTTTTATTAAATAGCTTAAATTCCTTTGGAATCTCTTCAAATTATTGAAATCTATTCACATTTTTTGGAAATCTTTCAAAATACACTAAACTATTTAAAATTTATTTTAAATTAAAAGTGATATTTTCATGTAAAAAAGTGAATACAATGACTTTTTAAAAAAGTGACTAAAAATTGATTTGGAAAAAAATTTGACTGTGTGCACCCCTGATTATTCTTGACTGGCTTCAGATTAAAAATTTTTAATATTAGGTTTGTAATTTTTATTTGAGCAAATGAAACGAAACATATAAGCCTCAAGCGTTTACAGTACGAAGTGATATTGTAGGAACTAACCCGCCCCAGATGATAAACAAAGTCCAAGGACTTCGAAAAAGCAGAGACCAGTTCCGCTGATAACTTCCATCCAAGTTTTCCTTCAGGAAACTTTTTTCTTACTCGAGTAATGCTACATTATAACAAGATTTGACTTATTTTTTTTGCAATTTGCAACTTTTCCAACAATATCCATAATGCAGATTTCAAACCCATTTTCATGTAACATTGCTACATTAAAAATTTTCTTCTAAATTAAACTAAGAAATGTAACATTTTATCAGAGTTGAAGGTTGCTGAGTTGCAAATAAGGTAATTCTTGCATAATGACAAATGTGCGCGAAAGCTGCTCAAAGAGCCCAGGGCTATTGTTAGGCAATCCAAAAGAGGACTATAAACTCTTCTTTATTCAAATACTACCTCAGATTATGACGTCACTTCTCTATCGTATAATTTGCTCAATTAGAAAGTCATTTATAAACTTGTCTTCTATCTTTGTATGATGCAAATATAAAATTATTGTAGTTTATAGCCATTGACAGAAAAAAAACTTCCTTCAAGATTCCGAATAAAAAAAAAAAATTAAGCGCATTTGTATTTTCGAATATTCCAAAAATCCTGAATGTAATTTATCTTCCACATTTCAGAGGCGCATGCATATTCCCCAAATTTTATTTTTCTTAATATTTATTTTACGGAAATTTTAAAATAAATATTATTTAAAACTATTTAAAGAAGACTATTTAAAATAATTTTATTTAACCGAATTGCCATTTTACATAATTTTTGTTCTTCCGAAATATTACTTGACACAAATTTTATTTTACGCGAATAACCATATGCTCTAATTTTTAACGAAAAATTACGAATTGTCATTTGTCATCATTTTTAATCGTCCGGATCGCCATTTAACAGCAATTTCATTTTTCATATAAATGGTGACCGCATAAAAATAATCGGACGAAATTCAAATCGGCCGATCAGAGTTTTTTAATTTTAATTTCGAATTAGCTGATTCGAATTTCGAGAAACTATTTTTATGCGGCTGTCATTTTCAGGAAAAATTAAATTTTTTACATAACAATTCGGTAAATTAAAAATCATGCCGCATACAAATTCGCAAAAATAAAAATGTCTAACGATAATTCGAAAAAACCAAAATTACAGTACCTATGGTCGAAACTTGGTGAAAAAAGTCGCAAAATTTCAAATAATGATTGTATTAACCAAATTGTTTAAAAAAATGCAAAACAATATTTTTATAAATATTACTAAAATCGAATTAAATATGATACATTTCATTTTTTTTAATGTTTGTAAGTATTCACAAATTTTTGAAACTTTGCGACTTTCTTTAATTAAAATGATGAATTATCAACCAAAACATATTAATTTTCAAAAAAACAGTTGGATTTTTAATCAAAAAAGATGAAATTTCTACCAAATGAGATTAATTTTCAATAAAACGGATGAATTTTTCACTAAAAGCATTTTTTTTTAACCAAGGAGATTTCCTTTCTACCGAAAAAGACCAATTTTAAACAAAATACATTAATTTTGAACCAAATAATTGAAGTTTCTACTGAAAAAAGATAAATTTCAATAAAAAATGGAAAAGTTAAATTTGCAGTGAAAAAATTAATTTTCAATGAAAAGGTTGGATTTTCAACTAACAAAAAAAATGTTCTACCAAAAGAGATGAATTTTTAACAGAAAAGTAGAGTTTTTAAACTAAAGAGTCGAATGTTTCAGGAAAAAATTGGAATTTTAATCCCAAAAAGATGAATTTTCAATTAAAAAAGAATTATTTTCCAGCTAAGAGATGAATAAAAAATAGTCGTTCTTTTTAAACCCGAAAAGGAAAATAATTGTGAACAAAAAAGTTAATTTTCTATCAAAAAAGAAGCATATCAAACAAATAGCTGGATTGTCAACGGAAAAAAAATTAATTTTCAAACAAAAAAAAAAAAAAAAACAATAACGAATTTTTAACTAAGAGGTTGAATCTGCAATTTAAAAAAAAATTTACCAAAAGAGATGAATTTTTAATCGAAAAGTTGAATTTCCAACAAAAAAGTTGAATTTTTAACCAAATAGTAGAAGTTTCTACTAAAAAACGTGAATTTCAATAAAAAATGGAAGTTACATTTTCAGTGAAAAAATAATAAAAAAAAAAATAACGAATTTTCAACTAAAAGCTTGAATTTTCAACTAAAAAAAAAAATTTTCTACCAAAAGAGATGAATTTTTAACCGAAAAGTACAGTTTTTAAACTAAAAAGTCGAACAGAAAAATTCAGGAAAAAGTTAATTTTCTTCCAAACAAGAAGCATATCAACCAAATAGCTTAATTTTCTACGAAAAAAATTATTTAAAAAAAAAAAAACAATAAAGAATTTGCAACTAAAAGGTTGAGTCTTCAACTGAAAAGAAAAGTTTTCTACCGAAAGAGGTGAATTTTTAACAGAAAAGTTGAGTTTTCAAAATACAAAGTCAAACGTTTCAGAAAAAATTCGACTTAAATTCTCAAAAAGGTGAATTTTCAACGAAAAAAAAAAATATTTTTCAACTAAAGATTAGTTTTCTACTAAAAGAGATGCATTTTTAGCAGAAAAGTTGAGTTTTTAAACTAAAAAGTCGAATGTTTCAGAAAAA
>CAKNXH010001450.1:96147-124443 GCA_932178445.1 Andricus quercusramuli
GAGTTTTTAAACTAAAAAGTCGAATGTTTCAGAAAAAATTTTAATTTAAATTTCAAAAAGATGAATTTCTAATTAAAAAAGATGAATTTTCTACTAAAAAACAAGCATATCAACCAAAAAGATGAATTTTCAATTTAAAAAAAATTAATTTCTACCAATAAATAAGCATATCAACCAAATGGCTGAATTTTCAACGAAAAAAAAATTATTAAAAAAAAAAGAAACAATAACGAATTTTCAACTAAAAGTTTGAATCTTCAACTAAAAGATTAGTTGTCTACCAAAATTGACATTTTAACCGAATAGTTGAATTATCAATGAAATGGTTCTATTATTTCAGTTCACAGGTAAGCTAAAAAAAAGAGAAAAAAGGGAATTTTCCTGGAAATAGAGGAAAAGAGAAGAACAGGTGAAAGAGTGTGAATTTTCTTTTTTCAGATAAAATCTAAGATGAGATCAAGGATGAGATAGACTAAACTCTGAAGGTCTAAAGATTCTAAAGTGTCCAAAGTGGCCTTTTGTGGTAAAATAAACATCAGGGAAAGTAAAATTTGGGGAACATTCATGCGGCTCGACTCGACTCGACATTTCACTCGATTTCTCAGAGTTGCAACATCTGTGAGAATCATTCACGCATGTGGTCCTGAAGGTTAGGTCGGGCATCCGGCGCACATTTTTCGCACCATTTCAGGAATTGCATCTGGCAGAGGTAGTCCTTAGTAAAGAGGTGGGTTCAACAAAAGGGGAGGGGAAGTGAAAAGGGAAAGCGTGCCAAGGCCAGAAATTCGACCTTCGAGGTCGAGAATGGTAGGATAGGAACGACGCCTGATCAACTTGAAGGTACGCAATCCGCTGATCTAGAAAACGCAAAAACTAATGCCATTTGCGTGCAAAGGAAGCAATCTAGACCACCACCACTACAATCCGAATACACTTTTTATTTCCTGGCAAACAAGGTCTTTTCCAATCAAGGAATACACTTCTTTTCAAGAAACTCTTTCAAACTCATACTACCGGAAACAGACTCCACTCCATTTCCGTTCATTCGATATCTCGGAACTCCTACAAGTCAATCGGAAAAGTAATATCTCTCCAAATAAGATCTATACAGTCATCCCAACTTTTGTAAAGAAAAAATAAGCTCTTTGAATTCAAATTTCGCGCCAAATACTCCTGTGGTCGAGTTTGCACATAACCTAAAATTTGAGTGAAATTGCGGCGCGAAATTTGAATTACAGATGTTACAAATGAATGTTCCGTTAGGGTTCGTCGGATCTCGCAAAACCAAACAGACAAATTTTCAACAAAAGAGTTTAATTTTCAACCCCAAAATATGATTTTTCAACAAAAAAGTGAACTTCTACCAAAATAGTTGAAGCTTTCATAAAATGGTGAAATTCTCACGCCAAAAAGAAATTTCGACAAAAAGATTGAATTTTTAACAAAATTTTTAGACAAAAAGATGAAATTTCTACTAAAACAGGTGAATTTAGAGCTTAAAAAGACGAATTTGCAAGCCTAGAAAACAATTTTGCTACAAAATAGTTGAATTTTCAAACCAATAATATGAAGTTTCAACCGAATAGTTGAATTTTCTCCAAAATAATAGCATTTTTAACCCTAAAAAAATTTGCAACCTAGAAGATTAATTTTCTACATAAAAAGTCGATTTTTCAAAAGAAATATACACTTTTAAACAAAATATTTTAATTTTTAACTAAGAAATATCCATTTTCAATCAAAAATGGAAGTTAAATATTCAGTAAAAAAAATAATAATTTTCAAGCAAAGAGATGAATCAACCAAACAAAAAATAAATTTTACAAACTAGTTTAATTTTTAGCAGATTTAACAATTGATTTCAACCAAAAAAGACGAATTCACTAATCATCAATTTTCAACCAAACTGTTGCATTTTATAAAGTATTGCTACTTTCAACCAAGTAGATAAATGTAAAAAAAAGATTAAAAAAATATATTTGTATTTTGAATTAAAAAAAGAAATCTCTACCAAAAGAGATGAATTTTTTACAAAATAGTTGAATTTTTCAGCAAAAAAAGATGACTTTTTAATAAAATCGTTGAATTTTGAACCAAAAAATAAAATTTTCAAGATAATAACAAAATTCTCAAGAAAATAATAGAAATTTTAACAAAGAGATGATTTTTCAAACAATATTGTTAAATGTTTAATAAAATAATAAAATTTTAAAACAAATAATAAAATTTGTAACCAAAAACATAAATGCTCAAGCTTTTTCAATCAATTTGACGAATTCATTAATTATCAATTTTCAACCAAACTGTTGCATTTTATAAAGTTTACTACTTTCAACCAAGTAGATAAATGTTAAAAAAAGATTTTTAAACATATATTTGTATTTTGAATTAAAAAAAAGACATTTCTACCAAAATAGTTGAATTATTCTAAAAAAATGAAAAAATTAACCTAAAAAAATTAATTAAAAAAAAAACAGTTGAATTTTCTAGCAACAAATATGACCTTTTAACGAAATTTTGAATTTTAAACCAAATAATAAAATTTTCAAGAAAACAATAGAATTTTTAACAAAGAGATGATTTTTCAAACAAAATTGTTAAAATTTTTAATAAAATAATAAAATTTTCAAACAAATAATAAAATTTTTAAGCAAAAACATCAATTCTCAAGCAAAACTAACAGTAGACTTTTCAATCAAAAAGAATTATCTTTCAACCAAAATCTAGTTGGATTTTTTTATTGGTTTCTATTAATTCAGTTTGGATTTAAGTGAAAAATGAGAGAAAGGGGAAGAGTCTTAAAGGCAGGGGAAAAGGAGGAATTATTTTAAAAAGGGGGAAAGAGGGGAACAGGGGAAGAGTGCGAAATCTGTCATCCTCAAATTTGATTAAAACTGCGGAGCGAAATTGGAATGACAAATGTGAGAAACGAATTTTTCGTTAGTTTGATTGATGAATTCTTGGGTTTCAAAAATGAGGGGACGAAAAGGGTAGGAACCAGGGTTATGGCCCGTCGACTATCGCAAAACGAGTCTCTCAAGGGATTGGAACCAGTATTTTTAATTCTTAAAGCGACATCTCTCTAAAAAAGATCTATTAAATCTCCCAGCTTATGAAAAACGAAAAAGAAACTCCTTGAATTCAAATTTCGCGCCAAATTAATCAGAGGCCACATTTACACATAACCTCAAATTTGAATGAAATTACGGCGCGAAATTTGAATGAAAAATGTAGAAAACGAATCTTCCGTCAGTTTGATTCATGAATTCTTGGGTCTTAAGAATGGGGACTAACGGGGTAGGACTTGTGGGTTATGAGGCCCTTCGGATGTCGCAAAACGAGTCGATCAAGGGATTGGAACCGGTCTTTTTTAATCCAGCCACTCTCAGCCTATAAGGCCGCAATGGATTCGTGACTCGAGTGCGTTTATACACTTTATACTCTCGTCTAGCCACTCACCAACACACGTGCAGTACACACATTTATGAAAGTGTCACTCATACATTTTGAAGTGACTGCGAGGCACGCGAGAGTCATACACATGCATATATATAGATATAGTCAGCCAAGTGCATGCAAGCCCTACATATTCCCAGAAGATCGGCGCACATGTTGCCGGCCACACGTGTTTTCAAGCTACTTTCATCTTCAGCCGCAAGCTTTTCAACCAGGCTTCTTTTCAAGGATTCTCACACATTTTTTCCTCTTTTTTGAACCTCAATCAATTCTCCTTTTCAAACTTCCATCTCTGAGGATTTAATGCCTTTTGCAGGTTTCTATTAGATTAGGTTGATATGCCATGCACACAGAATTTGCAATTTTCTGTCAAAGGAAAGCTCACTTTTTGAATAAAACCATGTCTGATGAATGGTACAATTTTCAAAGAGAAAAGATTCAATTTCATCCCAAAACAGTTACATTCTCAACAAGGAAAAATAACTTTCTAACCAAAATACATTAACTTCCAACAAAATAGTTGAAGTTTCACTTTTAAAATAAATTTTTAACCAAAAAAGAAATCGAATTTTCAACAGAGTAGTTAAATTTTCAAAGAAAAATTCCAACAGAGTTGATTTTTCCAGCTGAAAAGTCGAACGTTTCAGAAAACCGATGACTTCGAAACCCAAACAGGTGAACTTTTAAGAAATGAAATTCATTTTCAACCAAGAACAAGATGAATTTTCAACCAAATACATGAATTTTTTAATAAGCAAAATGATTTTTCAACTAAAAAGACGAATCTTTAGCCAAATAAATGAATTTTGAGATTAAAAAATTAATTTTCAAATGAAAAAAAGAGAAATTTCAACGAATTCGTTCTAGTTTCAACCAAAGAGAAGAATCTTCAACTATGAAACTGAATTTTTTACGAATTAGTTAAATTTTTAAGCCAGTAGTTCAATTCTCAAAGAAAATGAATTCTTAACAAAAAATATCACAATTATTTTACAAGAAAAAAAAAGAATTTATATAAAAAACAGTTGAATTCAACCAAAAACTACGAATTTTCAATTAAATAGTTGAATCCGAATAAAATTAATTTTTAACCAAAGAGATGAATCTTCAAACTAAAAAATTGATTTTCCAACAAAGTATTTCAGCTTTTAATCAAGTAGTAGAATTTTCAATCAAAAAAGATTTTCTACCAAAAGAGAGGAATTTTTAACAAAAATCTTTATTTTTATCCAAGAGAATGAATTTTCAACCAAACAGTTGAACTTTCAGTTAAGAGATGATTTTTTAACCAATAGTTAAATTTTTAACCAAAAAGATGATTTTTTCAGAAGGCAGGTGAATTTTCAACAAAAAAGGTTATTTTTAACCAAGAGAGATGGATTTTCAAACCAAAAGGACGAAAGTTCTATCGAAAAAAGACTGAATTTTCAACAAAATAGTGAAATTTTCGACCAGAAGAGATGACTTCATAACAAAACAGTTGTATTTTAAAGAAAGTAATTAAATTTCTCACCAAACATTACAATTTTTAACCAAATAGTAAAATTTTTAAACAAAAATATAATAGTAGACGTTGCAACCAAAAGATAGTTGAATTTTCAAAAAAAAAAAGTTTATTTTCAACCGAGAAAGATGACTATCTACCAAAAATGAATATTAAATCCAAAAATGAACATTCAATCCAAAAAGACGAATTTTTTAACAGAAATAGTTGAATTTTCGACCAAAAAATTGAAGTTTTAACAAAATTGATTTGTAAACAAATAGTAGAATTTTTAACTAAACGTGATGTGTTTGTGGTTTATTCTGAAATTCAAAACATTCTTTTTACGAAAATTTTGAATAAGAAGAAAGACTTCTTTCAAAAACCCTGCAGATTGGAAAGAATCATGAGTTTAGTGTCTCTATTTAAAAAAAATTTTAATTAAGGTTGAAAAACCTACATTTTACCATGAATAATAGTACACTATTTAAAAAAAATGAACAAGGAAACCCTATTGTCAATTTTAACTCTCTTATTTCTCCTAAAAAATTCTTTAGGATTACTGTGAAGCCTGTATAATTTCTAAAAATCAGAGGTTACATCTAAACGTGGTTTAGAAATTTCAGAACGAAAATCGAAAGTTCTATTTTAATTCAAAGGTTTCATTACGAACACGTATATCTAGATAATTAATCAATTAAAAATAATAATAATAAGAATGGATATCGAAAATAGCGGAAGTTGTGAAAGATACGTTCCGGTGAGTATCATCGGCTTCCGGTATGAGTCCCAGTAGAGATGCCTGAAAATGTGATAACCTGGACTTTCCCCTGGAAAGAAAATCCTGGGCATAATAATAATGGCTTTGCCCGTAAGCTGGTTATGCAACTCTGATAACATTTTATTATCTCAGTACGATCCCGTCCTTGCAGTAATTGCCGTAACTTTGCTCGTTAAAAAAAAACTTGTAGTTCGTCGGCAATATCGTAAAAAAAAGGGGGATAAATAGGTGGGACGATCTGACCCTGATTCGCGAAGACTCTTACCAATCTCGGCGGCATACATCTCGCGAGAGTGAAATGCCAAAGTGAAAGGATACGTCTCTGTCTTTCCGTGCGTGTTGCTCGCATATTACCTCACAACCTGCCAAGTCGGTCGTAATGGATAAAGTCCCTTTCACACTGAGAGGATCTCATCTTTAGAATTCTTTATAGCGATTATTAAAGAAACTCAATTTTAACTTTTGATGGCTAGGATGATAGACCAGGGAAAGAGAAGTTGCCTCTGCTTTTTAAAGAGTTTCTTAAACGATCCGGAAGTGATAACCAATGAAAATGAGAAAAAAAATCTCTTATCTGAGAGCGCAATTCATTAGACTGAAGCTTCTATATTTAAAAGCTTAAATGAGTTTCTTTGTTCGGTTTGCAGACTATGTTTTGTTAGGCAGCATTATCGCGCGTAACAGTACGTGAAAACGTATATGACATGTGATTCAAATTTCGCAATCGTGCATAAAACCGATTAGTCCCGAGCTCAAATCAACAGACTGCCTTCTAGCCCAGAATTTGTTTGCAAATCTTGACTGAAGTTAAAGTTGAAAAAGAAAACTTTAAATTGGTAAGGAAGAGTTAACTCTAGCAAATGACGATGACATATCCTTTGAAAGCCACAACCTTTTTTCGGAAACCGCTAGAAATCACAGGAAGTTGTGTAAGGCCGTGTTTCACCATAAATCGCTGAACAAGCTGCCCCAAATCTTGGCTCAAAATTTCCGAAACAATAGTTTTTGGAATCCCGAGGATTGGCCAAATTTAATGCGCACTCTTTGTTCGGTGCATTCCGTCATCTTGAAATGTGACGCGTACGTGGTTAGACGAGCAGCTGGAACAGCTGCAATAACTTGGGATAATCTCGTGACAAACAGCAAACTTTTTTTCGTTTTTGAAAGGATTTTCCAGGATATCCTCAATTTATGCGATGCAGAAGGCAGACAGTGCTCGCGAAGCTCATGTTTTTTAATGTATGCAGAAGGTGGAAATTAAATGACCAATAGTGCTCTAGAGTAAAGAAATTCTCTTTGCTTTCGACATACGTGGTCTCGTGTTTAAGAATAAAGCGGTGAATAATTAAAAATTGACAACAATGACCCAAAAATGTATGTCCTATTTGGAAATAGCGAGTAATTCATGAAAAACCTGTTGATTATTTTCGCGTTTTATTCGTTTCCTTTATGTACGAAGGCTGCTGAGCAAATGTCAGTAGCCTCGAGGAAGGTGTACGCGAGTCAATGACGCGTGCCAGATTGCTCATGAATCTAGAGATCCAAGGGCAAATGATACACGCTTTATTTAAATGAAAGAGGTCAGTGCTAATATCTGCTCTGACAAAAATAACCGCTCTAATGGAATTCTCGAGCCCCTTCAAAAACTTTAATCAAAATATTCCACCAGGAGAATATTCAACAAATAAAATATACCGTGTGATTCATTAGATAAATGATTAATACTGCAAATGAACTATGACGAATACATATGAGTAACGCTAAATCGAAAATTAGGACAAGAATTCAATATCCTGATGCAGGACTGATTTTTTTTTCTTGTATCAGATTTTCACATAATGCTTGTATCGAGGCACTTACTAAATTTGCGTAATTTCATTGCAATAGATAATTGAGGACGAGGATAAACTACAGTATTTCATAACCGATTTTGAAGCGGCGATAATGACTTTCGTTTCTATACCGTTATCCTTAGTATCATCAATGAGGTTGATGCACTGGTCGTAACAACAATAGTTGAAAGCACTTTATTACATAAAACCTCTCTACAAGTACTACGTAACACATTAATTACAACTATGAAACTCGTTATAATAATACGTTAAATTAACCCTAGAAAATTCATTAAAAATTTATCGCATTTTCCAGGCTTTTACTCGAATAACAGACTTTATAGCTCAAAATGCGAATCAACTAAATTTTTGTTTAACCATAGAATATGGTTAATAATGAACAAGAAAATAATTGGTTGACTCAACTAATTTTTTGGCTGCTTTAAACAAAGCTTTAGGTAGATGGAATAATGGTTGACTCAACAAAAAAATGTTGATGGGTGAAGCAAATATTTTGTTGAATCAACCAAAACTTGTTTGACTCAACGAAATTTTCATGCATATCGAAATATATTGCATTTTCAAAAAAAGAATTCAATTTTCAAAGAAAATAGATGAATTTTCAACAAAACAGTTGAGTTTTCCAACCCAAAAAGATGAATTTTCAACAAAAAAGTTCATTTTTAAGCAAAAAGACGAATTTTCAAAATAATAGATTAATATAAACCAAACAGTTGAAGTTGGAATTTCTGATTAGGTTCGATTAATCCAGTTCGCATTTAAGCAAAGAAGAAAAAAAGAGGATTTTTTTAAGGGGAAAAGAGAGGACAGACCGTTAATTCTGGAATTACAAACTTTAATATACACTGTATTAAAGTTCAAGGTCACAACGCTCCTGATAATATTTGAAAGGTTTCACGCAAATGTCTGATTAAAAGCTGGAGACATTTAAATCGGGATACTCGGCAAACAAAGCTTCTTAACAGAATGGTCGAAATCAACGAGGTGAGCCTAATTAATCATGCTGGGTAATTCAAGTCTTCGTGAATTGAAGTTAATTAGTCCTCCCATTGAGAGGGTCGCGCAATCCGTGTTTCATGAAACGGAAAAGGCTCTTGTAAATTACTAATGTCCAGAGGAATTGCGCTCGTCACGTTGTGCTACACGGTTGGTCGTAATCTCTTGCCAATGCCTATGTTCATGCTCAGCGTTCCCTCATCAAACTTTCAATCCTTTAATCCCGCCTGAGTCCTTTCATGCTCTTAATCCGAAAACAAGAGAAGGACAGGGTTACGAAATTCACCAAACTCCTCTGCCCTCAACTTCAAGGGAAGCCAACCATTTTCATTTGGGACACAAGGAGCGATATTTACGGAAAATATTTTCCATTTTCAAGGTTTTACTTGAGGTGACACTTTGGGCAGGGTGGTCGTAAAATTTAATTTTCAAAATAACCGTACTTTCCTCTGACCAATTTGTCATTTTCCATGGGCATAAATATTCAAAGACCAGCATTTTAATCTTGTAAAATTTTTAACATAAAATCTTTCAAAAACATCCCACCGCTGCCACCTTAAAATTTAAGGTGACAGCGGTGGGATGATTTTTCTTCTTTCCACCCATCTTGACAACTTGCCATTTTACTGAATTCCAGGAGTCCCTCGATGGAAAATCTAAGGATAGATTAAACTTAAATTATGTCAGAAAAATATTTAAAGCCTCTTATAAAAATTCTCAAACTTTTGCAAGATTTTTTTCAAAATTTCTGACTGCCACCTTGTTTAGGCCAAAAGTACCGAACTGAATATTGAAGATTGCACAAGTTCTAATTGAGAACTAAACTGAATATCTTTGGCATTGTTGTAGAAATAAGTGCTTGCTCTTTTCCTCGATTCCAGGTGGCTTTTCGAGGCGAGGAAGTGACAAGAAAAGCCGGGTTGCTCGAGTCATTCGTGAAAAGCAATTTTCCTATTACCTCCCGCATCTCGTTTGCAGTGGCCTTTATATCGTTCTCAGCTCGGCGAATTTTCATCCTTGTTATCACTTGTCTTTCTCTTTCTCTGTGTCTGCTTCTCATCACTTACAGCGCCTGCCGAGAATTCAAAGCATAGTTGTTTTCCGCTCTGGCGAGCAACGACCAAGTGCACCACCCTCACTATCCCGCCATGTAAGAGGCGCACTCGCGGTCGTGCCTTTAAGGAGCACGAATAAATAAAGCATTGAGAATCGAACATGCTGGGCGGTCACAGTCGTTGCACTCAACTGTGGCCTCCCCCTTTCATTTCCTTTTATTTGCACTCGTACTATGTTCTACCGCGGACCTTTAATGGCCGGGACAACAATCTAATCAAATTCATTCAATATTTAATTAGATGTCAAAGTTGAACCGTGAGAAAGCAACAACAGACTTCATAGCCCAAAATAGGGGACATAGGGTTTCAGGTAAAAATTCTGAGGGTAATCTAGGCATGAAAAAAAATTAAGATCGGTAAGGGTAAAATAAAACATTAGTGATCTTACATTTTACCTAGCCCCTAGCTGATCTCATTTTTTTTCATGTTTTTTTCAAAGTTTCTAGGATCAAAAATATTTGGTCTAGCCGCCCTTTCCAGTTTCTCTGAGCTCACCTAAAATATTTGTTCTGCGATCACCGAATTTAGGTGAACCTGGACACGGCCTTGTTTTTTTTGTTAGGCCGTTAGGGGAATAACATATGAATACATTACTTGAAAAAATACTGTTTAGATACCACAATGAATTCAATATAAAAAGCTTCAGCTTTCAGGTCGCAATATATTGCATTTCCAAACAAAATAATTGAATTTTCAAACAAAAAAGATAAATTTTCCACCAAAGAGATGAATTTTCAATAAACGAGTTGAGTTTTCCAACTAAAAAGTCGAAGAAGAAGTTTCAACCAAGAAAGATAATTTGCCAACCAAATAGGTGAATTAAAAATATCATTATTAACCAAACAGCTGCATTTACGACGGAAGAGTTGAATTTTCAATAAAATCATCATATTTTCAACATACTAATTGAACTTGTAACCAAATAGTTCAATTTTCAACTGAAAAAGATGAATTAAAAAAAAAGGATAGGTACATTCCAACAAAAAATGGAAGTTAAATTTTCAGTTGAAGAAGATAATTTTTAACAAAAAACAAACGAATTTAACAACAAAATGGTTAAATTTTCAACCAAGCAGTTGAATTTTCAATAAAAAATATGAATTCTGAACAAAACATGTAATCGTTGATATTTCAACTAAAAAAACATTTCAATTTTGAACGAAAAATAGTTGAATTCGATCAAAAAATATGAATGCTCCAAAAAAATGTACTATTTGATACTTCACCAAAAAAATTTAATTTTTAACTAAAATCAGTTGAATTAAATAAAAAAGCTAATTTTCAAATCAAGAATATGTAGTTTCAACCATGAAGTTAATTTCCAATCAAAATAATCGAATTTTTAACGCAAAAAGTTCATTTTCAACCAAACAGTTGAATTTTTTACAAAAATAATAGAATTGTTACGCAAAAAGACGAATTTTCTACGAAAAGGTGAAATTTCACCTCTAAATTATATATTTTTAACCAAAAATCCATTTTAAAGCAAATACTCAAATTTTCAACTGCATATAAACAATCATTTTTCAACCAAGAAAAGGAGTAATTAAATTTTGAGTTCAAGAAATTAGTTTTTAACAAAATCTAATAATTCAATTTTCAATAAAAAGTGGAATAGTTCAATTTTTAGTTGAAGAAAATAATTTTCAACCAAAAAGAAACAAATTTTAAACAAAATCGTTAAATCTTCAACCAACAAATGAATTTTTAACAAATTAGTGCAACTTTCGACTAAGTAGTTTAATTTGCAATCAAAGAATATGATTTTTTAATAAAACAGTTGATGATTCAACAAAATAATTAAACTTTCAACCAAATAGTATAATTTTCAACCAAAAGAAGTGAATTCTGAACCAAAAATGACGAATTGACTTATCAATTAAAAAGAATAAACTCTCAACCAAAAATAGTTGGTTTTTCTTATTTAAGCGAAACCCCGAGAAGGAGGAAGTATCTTGAAATTATGGGAAAAAAGGAGGAATTCTTAAAAAAAGGAGGACAGCGAAATCAGCAATAAAGGAACAATCAAAAATGTAGTATTCATTTGTCACGTGATAAGGGCGCTCTAAGGTGGCAGCGGTGGGATGATTTCTCATCTTCGCATCTATCTTCAAGACTTGCCATTCACCTCAATTCCAGGAGTCCCTTAATACTTAATTGAAAAGCTAAGGATAAATTAAACTTAAATTACGTTAGAAAGATTACGTATTTTCTTTTCTTTTTTGTCAGATCAAACGAAATGGTATGTCAAGAAATCGTGCGGTCAATGTAAGTGGTCTTTTACCCACGTCATTGCGTAATAGAGAGAAGGCGGATGTGTAAGTGCGTTCACTGTATTACATGTGCACAATTTCCCGTCTCTCTTATCTGTATTTGTAACGCCAGTCGGCTTTACTTTCGCTAGTTAAGGAGCGTCCACATCTCGCGACCCACCTTAATACTCTATAATCGGTGTAATTGGTTTAAGCAAGTTTCCACAAGGTGATCTTGGTATGTATATTTCAACAAAAACTTGAATAAAAGGAACTAATTTTCGTAGTAAAATGCTGCTTGTTGCAGGTTGTGACCCGTTTACAGAAAATATATCCTTTCCGCGAAAGGATGAAGAAGAAAACCGTTTAGTCCTGGACTTCTTGAAACTCTCAAACCCTTTTAAATGGCCCGGCAGTTCTTGGGTCTACCTGTACTCTTCCTGAATAGGTACCTTAGCCCCTCAGAATTTGTTTAGCCTTCGTTTCACTCCCAAAAAGCAAAATCCTTTGAGTAGTTTCCTTTGCTCGGAGAGCGAATAAAGAAAAAAAATGTATGGTGAGAGCAATTCCCGAGGAAAAAGAAGAAAGGAAAACCAACTTTCTGACATAAAATTGTGTCGCTATACCAACCGAGAAAATACAGCGACTGTATTCGTGGGTGCAACATAATCCTCTTGATCCCCTCACAAAGCGATCAGAGCTCACTCATTTCTCAAGCTCTCGAACAGAGTAAGAAAATCTTTCTTCACTCCAGAAGTAGCAAAGAACGTTAATATTATTAGAAATATTGTAGCCAGATAATCAATTATTGGAAATTAACACCATTTAACCTGCGACTTCAGGTCAACAAATACGATTCATTAATTTTAATGAGCGTCGTGCCGCGGCACCTCTCGGGCAGAAAGGTCAATTTTGAAACAATAAGAAAAAAGGTTTCTTCTCGCAGTATGTGTCTAGTGACTGAAAGATCGATTCAAGTTCGCCTTTAAATAAATAAATCTCTCTTCTTCGCCCACGCAACTTTTCAGGGACATAAACTCGACCCCTCAAAGGTGGAAAGTTTCCACATTTGTATACCAAAGGTGATTTCACGCAGGGAATGAAACAACATCTCCGAGCAAATTTACGAAATATGTTTGGTCATGAACAAATCTGGATTTCCATCATCAAATGCTTTAACCTTCTGAAGGAAGTTATTTGTAGAGAGGCAATAGAGCGTACTCGACAATGAAATATGCGCTGTCACTATCGATTCATGCAAATGGGGGTTGGAGCAAAAACTTCCAATTTCCTTCAATCATGTTGTAATGAAAAGAGAAGTAAATAGTGTTCCCAATTGAAATTCTGAATTCACTCACTCTGATTCTCGTTAGTTTGTATTTGGAATTCAGTGCCCGCAATCGTATTATTTTATTACATATTTCAATTAAAATTTAAAAACGTAAAATTTATTATCATTGACAGCTATTTAAAGTGCAGCCTATAGAAATTCCCAGACTTGACAAAACAAATTACAATTTCTAACTACCGCGATTTCCAGGTTTTCCCTGACCTACGGCCATTCTGGTAATTGGATTTAAAATTTACGCTTTTTGTCTACATTTCTCCACTAGGTTGGGTATTTTTAACGCGCAGGATGATTCTCAATGTCAGAAAGCAGAAAAAAAAATTGGGAGACGGTAAAATATTTGGATGCATTCGTCAGAGCGACGCAGGTCTGATTTTTTTTTTCGTGAGTCGCGCCAGCCTTCTTGACAATTCTTGGTGCGAAGGCACCAACTTAAAAGATGGATTGTGGCTGCATTCCGGACAGCCCGTCTCATCGCCGGTGATGACGATATACTGAATCAATGCGTCCGTTCACGTACGTGTTTTCGCGCGTTTCAATCTCCAAGTTTCTCATCTACTCCACGAATATCGCATCATGTGACCTGAATTTCTCGCCGATATGCCAATCCACTCGTAAATTCTCCAAATTTTCTGAAAAAGATGACGATTTCAATCAGAGAAGGAAAATTGAATTCAGCGCTGGGCCAATAACCTATTACAGGCCTCGGACTCATTCGACTAATTAAAAAAAGTGGCATGCAATTTCTTAAATATGACCATAAAATCACGTAAAATCCTTTCGATTTTATCTTAAAGAATCTGATTGTCGTCCCACGTCTTCAATTACATTCACCTTGAAACGGTTCATTTGCCACCCGCGCGTAATCAAGCCGATTTACTATTCTTCCAGATACAGTAAAAACCATTTTTCGTCATTATGTAACGCCCACGCGCAGTTTAAGAAGAATTTGCAAATTGTTCGCTTCATCCAACGTAAATGCGAATCGTTCGGGCGACGGTTCATTAAACACTCAGTGTAACGTAAAGCAATTTATTAATTGCATTTATCCACATCGCGTTTGATCCGTGACAACATCACTGCCAAGTGAAAAAAAAACCTCTTCAATTCTGCGCTTTTAATTTAATGAATCTTTCATTCTTTTTCATTTCATTCCTCTCAATCAGGAATAAAATGCTGCACTGGAAAACTACCTCATTGAAAATCGATAGATCTGTTTGCTTTTAAATTTAGACAAGTCCCTCGTTTACCAAATTAACTGAGGATTGGGCTTACCTTTTTTAAGAAATTGTAAGAGCAAACATTAAAAATAGGGTCTAATTCTAATTCACTGATAATAAAAATACGGAAATACATGTATGTACAATAAATCTTGGACCCAAAGAAAGCTAGAGCTTGCTCTAGATTTTAGACTTAACTCTAATGTTGAGGATCACATCTAAGAGGATTAACGAAAGCCAAGGAAAGAAAATTATGCTTTAAAGTACCTTTTCTACTCAAGCCTCGCCAACAAAAGTAATGCGTTTGGAAGCCGTGTTCTAAAAGTAAAATCTTAATTATCCATCCTTTGAAATTTCACCTCAACCTCAAACATAAAGTATGTGTGCAACCGGTCTTATGTTAGTCTCAGCGAGCTAGGCTAGAAAAACAAGTTTTCTAAGCCGTGAGAAGAAAACCGTCTTGCCGCTATCGCCCGCCCCCGTATTTAAATTGCATTCAAAATAACTTTACGCTTCTCTGCTGAAGCTAAAACTAAAGCTAAAACAAAAGGTAAAATGCTGCAATGAAAAGGTAAACAGACCCACCTTGCCTTACGAAGTTTTATATTCTCTACGGTTGGATTACACTAGGAACAAGTTTCAAGTGCGCCATGCTCGTAAAATATTTTCATATCTTATCGCTTATCCGCTATCCATTTCCTATGTCAACTACCGTGAGTTTCCACTCAGAAATACTGCTGACAAACCACACCAAAGTTTGTAAATTAATTCGTTCTCAAGAACTATTGATCTTTCGATAAGAAATACCCTTGCGTGTAACTTATAAAGTTTTTAAAATCTCAATCTCATGTTGCCACAAGCTTCATTCTATGAATAACATTTCACTGATTCGTAAATTATCATTTGAACCTGCCACTTCCCGGTTATTACCGGTCCATATTTAGATTGAATGATTTTTCAAATGGAAAAATTATTTGGAAAAAAATCCAGGCACGCTTGACAAAGGTGACATTTCAATTTCCAATATGCGAGCTGGGACAGGATTTAATTAAAGACTCATGATACGGGTACAGAAATGATCCGTGGAAGTGGAGACACAAAGTCAGTTGTAGGCTTGTAGCTTGACCCGTCCGATAATTACACATAATGGATTTACCTTTCAGCTTTCGCAGATAGGGGAATTTTTTTACGGAAGATGGAAAAAATGGGGAAAAAATTAAACATTTATTTTTACAGATAGAAAAGAAGAAACAAGCTTTGAATAAGAAATTGTAGTCTTAAAATTTTTTAATCGAAAAACGAAATCTCTTGAAATTCTTCGGAATCTTTTTAAATAACTTAATCAGGAAAATCCTTTGAAAATTTGGAAATTTTACATGTAGGTATAATTGATCATTCAAAACAAATAAAAACATAGCCTCAGACAGGGGTTGAAACTGAATTTAATTCACATAAATTAGTGATGTTCCGGTTGTTTCCGCAACGAAACATGCCATTTTTTTTATATTATTTTAAAAACCCTCTATACTTGGATCAATTAAAAATGATACCGTTCGAAAAACCATAAAAGATGTCATCTAACTAAGGAACTAAGCCAACTAAGTACTTTAGTTTGCAATTAGTCAACCTTAAAAAAGTTAAATTAATTACACTAGATAATTCTCTAACATAAAAAAAGATTTCACTACTCGCGGCAACATATTCTAGTTTTTAATAGAATTATTTTGTAGATGTAAAACAAACTGTATTTTCAAATATTGCATGTTCAGAAAAAAGGGGAATTTAAAAAGGGGATACTCAGATGAATAGGGAAAAGACTATAAACCCTGTGATACTACAATAAGTAATTGGTCTTTTTGCGATATTTTCTATTAAAATTTACTGTAAGAAAATGACAAGGCATCGTTAAACAAGGAGGTTGTTAATGGAAACTATTCTCCTCGTGGATGCTCGTTTCCTAAGTCAACGAGAGCTATTAAGAAGTTATGGATCTGGGAAACATTATCGTTATTGAAAACTCGACCAAGAGCAATATTAAGTGCGCCGAGTAATCTGCTGTATATTACAATTTTATGAATCCATAACGTAGTCAAAACTCCTCAGTATTTTTATCTAAACTTGAATTAATTCAAACGGATCCCACAATCTTCTAATGATAAATGGCATATCGCGAATTATTACGAAACCGTATTTTCTAGAAAGCCACTATAGATGTATTTGTGGATGGATTAAGCAGAGATGTAAGCGATTATAAATATAACATTATATATAACTTGTGTCTTTGTCCTGAAAATAGCTTTTATTTTAGAATATATTTAGAATTATTTATCATTATTTTCAAAACCATTCTGATGTTGAATAGCAAGTGCGATTTTTTTTAGTTTTATGAATGTTAAATATTCGCAGCTCTCGAAATAGATTGGTGGAGAAATAAAGAGGAATTTACATTCTTAATATCGAGGACTGTAGAAGCAATTTCAAGTTCTGCGAAATATTCGCTAGTAGCTTATAAATAATAAAACGAAATCGAAAACCGGCGGCAGATGACATGCCGCTTATACTGTTTCCAGAGCTGAAATTCGTTGAATGTTTGTAACAATAAAAACAATATTCAGCAAATTAGCCACATTTCGATAATGAAATGAAAATATATTCGAGGGAAATCGATATGTAAACTGGATACATCGACAAAATGAAATCAAACAGAGTAGAAATGACAATTATTTCAGCCGTACCTGAACATCATGTCTGCTTTCGTGACAATTATTATTAGGAATTTATTTAATGGTAAATTGCTTTAAAAATAAATTAAGATTCAATTATTCAATGTTAAGTTTTGAACCGTAAAAATTGATCCGAGCTCAGATATTGGAATTGGGCAAACCCAACTTTTTTTTAGGGGTCTGTTCATTCAGTCGTTGAACTTGAATTCGTCCTCGACAAATTTAACGAACTCGCACTCGCACCTGCGCGATATATAGTAAACCCACTATGATCACATTCTGCTCCAAAAGAACGGCCTC
Source organism: Andricus quercusramuli (assembly GCA_932178445.1). Classification (NCBI taxonomy): domain Eukaryota; kingdom Metazoa; phylum Arthropoda; class Insecta; order Hymenoptera; family Cynipidae; genus Andricus; species Andricus quercusramuli. The sequence continues at coordinate 113,675 of CAKNXH010001450.1, forward strand.
GAACTCTCCTAAAGTTGACTCATTCGACGAAATAATAATCACGTGTTGTAATTTTAAATTTTCGATTCATGTTATTCAAAATATTTTTAAATATAATTTTTACAAATTCGAAATATTTGAATATCCTTGAATTTAAATTTGAAATCGATGAATAAATACTTGAAACTGCAAACATTTTTTTCCGAATAAGGCGAGAAAGTGACCATTATTTTATAAAGTAGCTAAAAAAAAGAATAAAGACAAAAGTGAATTTTCTTGGACCAAGAAAATATTGTATCGACTGTATTCAGACCAATTTTTCTTGATTCAATGCCAATTTATTTTCCGTCTGACTATCCTAATCACTGCAAACTGTCATTTCCGGTTTTTTCTCGAGATCTAAAATTATCCGGTCTCTAATTCCAGTAGCTACTCAGATTTGCTACTCAAGGTTGATAATTATTATTACTACTTTCCGTGATTAAATAAACTTATTCTCTATACAAATACAGATACATTTTCTGCATCAAAGAAATACCTTTTAACACGAAATAAGCGTGCCAGTTTATCAATGTTGATATTTCCCGCTTGAGAAAACAAAGTAAGACCCGCAGATAAGAGGCAAATATTGAAGATTCAATAACCGATAATTTTAAGTACATCACGGTCTGCGTCTTTTAGGTACTTTCTAGACTATGACTGTATCTTACGGAAATTTCCGTACGCCTTTTATAACCCAATATTTTTTTCAACTCTCGCCCTATTATTAATAATAAATATTATTACATAATCAAAAAAAAAACAATCCTTAAAAATATTATTTTTTATGAAACAAATTTTAAACTTACAGAAAATAATTATTTTAACAATAATTTTTGTAATTGATTTTTTTTCATTTATTAAAAAATATTTTATTTAATTTTTTTTTAGATGATTTCAGCTATAGAAAAAGTTACTATCAAATTTAAATGGTAGAGTTGTACATAATGTTTTGCCCAAAAAAAGAAGTGATCAATCACAAAAATTCAATAATTTTTCCAAAATAGGCAAGAAGCGATAGTAAAAAAATTCAATTTCAAATAAGACTGTCAAAATAATTTATTTCATTAAAAATGTCTTTTATTTCAAATATCCTCAGTAATATTATTTTGATTCTTAAAATCATAGAAAAACTATTTTTTCAGACATATGATTTTTGGCATGAAAACTACCTTAGTAGTGCCAAAAATCAGCACTCTGGGAAAAAACAATTTTTCTACTATTTTAAGAATTAAAATGAACTTATTTATGTATTACGAAAGAAAACTATTTCTTATGAAGGAGTTTAATTTTAATTAGTTATTTGCATAAACAGCATATTCTAAATAATTTTATTTTCAATAATCAACATAATAATAATTAACTTTTTTCTTTCAATTATTATAAACTTTCGAAAAATAAACTACTTTTGAGACATCTTATTTTTTGCACGAAAACTACCTTAAGAAGATTAATATCTTAATTTCAGATTTAAAATTAATATCTTAATTTTAAAAATTAATAATCTTTAAATTTAATTATTTGTTAAAAAAATATTTTATTAAAATAAATCGTTTAAAAGATTTTAGATATAATTATATACAGAAGTTACTATCAAAATTAGAAATAACAAAATTGTAGAGAAGTTTTCCAAGAAAGAAAGAGCCATCAATTACTAAAATTCGATCATTTTTCAAAAATTGACAAAAAGCCATACTCAAAAATCCAATTGCAAGAAACATTTTTAAAATAATTGTTTCAAGTTCAAATTTTTTTATTCAAAAACATTTTATTTTAATTTAAAACGAGATCTTCAGTAATATTACTTTGATTCTTAAAATCATAAAAAAAAACTAATTTTTCAGAAATCTGATTTTTCGCAGGAAAACTACTTTAACAAGAGTAATATCCTACTTTTAGGAATTAATCACACGTTTTCTCAAAATCAGATAAACTTTACTTGAATTCAGATACACTTTTGCTTACTTTAAGTTTATCTTTGAAATTAGGTACATTTATGAATTAAGGGAGTAAAATTTTTTTGGTATTCTGTAATTATTTGTTTTAAAATATTTTATAAAAAAAAATTGATTAAAAGATTTTTTATAATTCTATAGAGAAGTTAGTTTCAAAACTTGAAATAGTAAAGTTGTAGAGGAGTTTTCCAAGAAAGAAAGAACCGTCAAATTTGTCAATAAAATTGTTTAAAACTTAAGAAAAAAATTATTTTAACAACAGTTTTTATGACATTTTTCCTGCTATTGCATCTTAACAATTTTAAAGACATAATCTTCCAATGTAATAATTGAAAAAAAAACGGTTATTAAAAAAAATGGCTTAAACGATTTTTTGAGACAACTTTATAATTATATTATTTTGATTCCTAAAACGATAGATTCTTTAGACATCTCATTTTTGACACAAAAATTACCTCCAGAAGATCAATAATTTCAGAAATTAATCACATTTTCTCAAATTCAGATAAATTTTTGTTTAATTGAAAGTCATATTACGGAAAATTCCGTAATACTGCCGTATATTTATAATACTTCCGTAATATTGACCGGTTAAGAAAATTTCGCAACAATAAACACTCTCAGATTCAACTAAACTTCAAATGTTTTGGGCAAAATGAGGTAAATTTTGGCAAACATGATTTGAAAACACCTCGAAGGGTGTTTGAATGTCGATCTTACAATCAGGTCTAAATTCTTACAATAAACGCGAGGATTTAGCGACACCAAAATTAAGGCTACTACTTTTCGTATTATTGAAAACTTAAAAAAAACAGGTGTCCAAAAAAGAAGAAAAATCGTTAAATTTAGTATCGTCAAAATATTACAAATACAAAAAGATACTGAATTAAAATTTCGGGATATATCTCAATCTTGGAGGAAAAAGAAGTAAAATTTAGGATACAAAGATCAGAAACTTTTTTTTAATTAAAAAAAAAATAGACTTACCGTATATAACGAGGATAATCCTTGGTTGATGAAAAGCTTGCACTGCACAATCAACAAAATTCTCCTTGGAATTACTCTCTTTCCTGGGTCTCGTGGCACATATCACACCGGAAGTGAATCGCGATAAAAATCCGAAGGAAGCTGTGAAAACTTGTCGGTGAAGTTCACACTTATTTTCCCCTTGGATAAATGAAAGAAATTCAGAGCTCTGTTATCCACTTCTGAAAATTCCTTTCTTTCCTCTCGTTAGGTCTTGTCCGAACACGAAACGAATCCGGTCTGAACGCGGGTTCTCGAGTGAGGTTAGGTCGCCGGCAGCGCCAGTTTCGCGCCGATTATCCGGTCTTTTAACTAAATATCCACTCCAAAATCTCCAAGGACACTGAATTTCACTCAATTTGATACCACGAGGTCTAAATTCCTCTTCCACAGAAGAAAATAACCTCTCGAATTTGAAATGTCACTCGCGAAAATGAAGTGCGTCAAACGGTGGACCCGAACAAAGGAAACCGGCAGGGTCGGTTGAACAGGATTTTCGAGTCGGGATTCTCGTCCTGAGGGATTTTTTTTCAGTTCCAGGGCCTCTCGTATTTTTTCTTTAGTGTCCGAAACTCTTTGTTCAATTTTTCAAATGGCTCTCAGTCTCGTAGAAACGTGTTTGAACAAGTCGAGATTCGAAACGAAACGAAACGAAAAGACGACGAAGGACGAGGAAAAGGTTAAGTTCCTTTGTTCAGAGGCAATGCTTTCGCGACATGACTCTTTCGTTCCTTCGTCTCGTTTTATCCCCGTTTAGTGAGTGGTGTTAGTCCTTTTTTTTTTATTTATGTTCAACTTTCCTTTCTCTCTTCTTCCTTTTTGTTTTCTTTTCTTACTTCCTTTCTACTCCTTGACGCGCACACACTTTTTCCTCCAAAGCACTCGACCCAAACAGTCGCGTAGTCTGTTGGTAACTGAACTGACTGGCTGAAATGCGGGTGCGGGTGAAGGAAGGCACCATGGCACTGCCGGCGCGACCCAGTGGTGGGGGAACTCGACCTACCCCTCTTCGGCGTTTGGTTGGTTCCCCTCTAGACAACCCTGCGGCGGGAACCGTCGCGTCGGCTGGTCGTGGTCCGTGGACCGGAGAGACTTCAGGGTCCGACCCTCCGACCCTCAAAAGTCTGCTTTACTATATTATATTTTTTCAATTCAACCATTTTTTTATTTTTATTAATTTAATTTTTTTTATAATTAGGGATGTCCGAGAACTTCATTTTCAAAATTCCCTTATTTTTCCTTTCTATAATTTTTAATCTTCCTTGATCATTAATATTCAAATACTAGCATTTCAAGCTTGAAATACTTTTAATATAGAATCTTTTATGAACGGAATAAAACAGTTTCAATAAAACTTTTCAAAAAAATTGTTTTTAAACTGTTTTGAAAACTTTTTCCATCCTTCCCCTTGTTCCTAAATCGGAAAACTCGAAGCGTAAACTGTCCGGTACTCCTGAACCGTTTCCAATTGGGATGCATAATATTGTGCAACATACTAGACTGAGTACTTGCGCACCGCGGACCTTCCGAGGCGAGTGTCGCAACTGTCTCTCCCCGCTTGGGCGGAGAAACTGCAAAATTATTATTTATTATACTAACAAAATTATTATTATTATACTAATGAGCCAAATTCCTTTCAGGGTATCTAATTTCCGATTTTTCAACGAATTTTCAACCTAGAAAGGTAAAATTCCCTTATTTTTCCTTGTCTAATTTTTCATTTTCCTTGATCAATATTCAAATACTAGCATTTTAAGCTTGAAATACTTTTAATATAGAATATTTTATAAACGGAATAAAACAGTATTTCAGATACAAATTTAAAATTTTCAAATTGATTAATTTATTTCAAAAAACATGAAATTAAAAAAAAAAGATTTTGAAAACAAAAAAGACGAATTTTCAACAAATAAAGTTGTTTCACTAAAAAAAATAAAATTTTACCTACATTGTTGAACCTTCAAGCCAAAAGACAAATTTTCTCTACAAAAATTGAATTTACAAAAAAAAGATGACTTCAGTGGAAAATTATTTTTCCATAGAACTGATGCATTTTTACCCAAGAAAAATGAAATTTTAAACCAAGCAATTTTTTCCCCCCGAAAAAGAATTTTCAACTAAAAAAGATTGATCTTAACAAAAAATTAAGAACAAAAAGAAAATTAAGAAAAAAATGTTGAATTTTCATCAAGAAAGGATTTCAGTTCTCTTTTCAAGACCAAAATATTATATTCAACAAAAAGTAAATTTTCAACAAAACAGAAGAATTTTCAACAAAAAATTATGACTTTTCAACGAAATTGTTTTAAAACTGGTTTGAAAACTTTTTCCATCCTTCCCCTTATTCCTAAATTGGGAAATTCGAAACGTAAACTGTCCGGGACTCCTGAACCGTTTCCAATTGGGATGCATAATATTGCGCAATATACTCGACTGAGTACTGAATTTACAAAAAAAATATGACTTCAGCAGAAAATTATTTTTCCACGAAACTGATGCATTTTTACCCAACAAAAATGAAATTTTAAAGCAAGAAAAATTTTTTTTTCACCGAAAAAGGAGAATTTTCAACTAAAAAAGATCAATCTTAACAAAATCGAAAAGTTACATTTTCCGATGAAAAATTAATTTTAAACAAAAAAAGACTTTTCCACTAAACAGTTAAAATTTTAACCAAATTAAAGTTTATTATGTTAATTTTTATTATTTCACACTTTTAATTTTCAATTGAAAAAAAATGTTTAGCAATGTAGTTTAACTTTTGCCGAAATAAATGAATTTTCCAGTTAAAAAGATTGATTTTCAACAAAATAGCTTACAACCAAAGGGATGAATTTTCAACAAAAAATATAACTCTTTAAAAAAATAATAATAATAATTTCTTAACAAAGTAATTCAACCAAATATTTGAAATTGAATAGTTGAATACTCAAGCAATGAAGAATAATTTTGAAGCAAAAAGTTTAATTTTCATAAAAACTAGAAATTTTTACGAATATGAACATAACAAAATATGAATTTTTAATTAAAAAATAAGTTTCTACGAAAAAAAATTGAATTTTCAATTTAAAAAGACGAATTTTTGCCCAAAAAGGATGAATTTTTATCAAAATTGTTGAATTCTCTACCCAGAAGTTGAATTTTTATCCCAAAAAGATGAAATTTCTCCTAAAACAGATGCAATTTTATTTGAAAAGAAAATTTTTTAATAAATAGTTGAATTTCTATACAGAAAAGATTCCAGTTGACTTTTCAAAATCAAAACATGAATTAAAAAAAAAAGTTTCTACAAACAGAATTAAATTTTTCGTCCAAAAAGACGAATTTTTCAACCAAAATAGTTGAATTTTTATCCATAAAAGATGAAATTTGTACTGAAACAGATGAATCTTTAATAAAAAGGGAATATTTTCTTTTTAAGTTGATCTTTGTTCCAGAAAAGCTTTCAGTCCATTTTTCATTTTTTTTCTATTTTTCCACTTTTAAAAAGAAAAAGAAAATTAGGAAAAAAAATGTTAAATTTTCATCAAGAAAAGATTTCAGTTCTTTTTTCAAGACCAAAATATTATATTCAACAAAAAGTAAATTTTCAACAAAACAGAATCGTTTCCAATTGGGATGCATAATATTGCGCAATATACTCGACTGAGTACTCGCGTACTGCAGCCCTTCCGATGCTTGGGTCGCAACTGTCTCTCGCCTCTTGGGCTGAGAAACTGCAAAATTATTATTTATTATATTAACAAAATTATTATTATTATACCAATAAGCCAAATTCCTTTCAAGGTATCTAATTTCCGATTTTTCAACGAATTGTCAACCTAGAAAGGTAAATTTTTTAACCGAATGGTTAAATTCATAAACAAGGAAGATTTAACTTCAATTAAAAGTATTTGCATTTCAAACCAAATAATTAAATCATTTTAAAGCCAAAAAGACGATTTTTTTAGAAAGTTGATCACTTTTCAACGAAAGAGTTGAATTTTCGACAAAATAATTTTTTTCAACAAAATAGGTGAATTTTTAACTAAATATATTTTTAAACAAAATAGTTGAATTTTTAACTAAACTTCTCGATCTTCAATAAATAAAAAAAAGATTTTAACGAAGAAGTTTCCACTTTCAACCAAATAGTTGAAACTTCAATAAAATATTAATCCCCAACCAAAAATATAATAGTTGATATTTTAAAAAGAAAAAGATTTTAATTGAAAATAAAAGAGAGTTCAAGTGAAGCAAAAAAGATTAATTCTTAACGAAGAATGTAATAGTTGATATTTCAATAAAAAAAAAGATTTTAATAAAAAAAACAGTTGAATTCATCAAGACAGATTTATTTTTAACCAAACAGTTCCACTTTTAACTAAAAAAGATAAAGAACTTTTTTACCAAAAAAGATGAATTTTTAATTTAAAGGGATAAATTTTATATCCTGAAAACGAATTTTTGATAAAACAGTTGAATTTTCTACAAAATAGTTAAATTTTCAATTTTCAGACACAGAAATGCATTTTTCCTAAAATGACGAATCTTCAACTGAAAATATAATAGTTAATATTTCATTAATAAACATTTTTTATTTCAAGTCAAAAAATCAAAATAGTTAAATTTTGAACCAACGATGGAATAGTTAACTTTACGGATAAAAAAATTAATTTTGAACCAGAGTAACGCATTTTCAACAAAATAGTTGAATTCTCAACCAAAAAAGATTTTTCAGTCAATAAGGAAAAAAAATGTCAACCAAAATGTTGAATTTTGAGGCAAAAATAACACATTTTCAATAGAATAGTTACATTTTTAACTAAAGAAATGAATTTTGCAACTAAAATGATGAATCTATAACTAAAATATTGAATTTTTAAAATAGAATCTTCAATAAAAAAAATAAAAAAATAGTTGAATTTTCAACCCAGAAGATGAATTTTCCACTATAAAATACAAAATTTCAACAAAATAGATAAATTTTTAACTAAAAACCATAAATTTTCAACAAAAAATACAATAGTTCAATTTTATGTCACATCAATGAGTTTTTTTTTAACGAAATAAAATAAATTTTCAACGAAATTGTTCAGTTTTCAGACAAACACATAAATTTTCAACCAAAAATATTAAATGCCTATCAAGAAAATTTTTATACGAAAAATGGAACTGTTTAATTATCAGTTGAAAAATTAATTTTCAAATGAAAAAACTATATTTCAACGAAAGAAATGAAGTTTCAACCAAAAAGATTAATTTTCTACCAAAAAAAGACAAATTTTCAGCCAAACAGATGAATTTTCAACTGAAAAAGATGAATTTTTAACAAAACATAGAATAGTTTAATTTTCAGTTGAAGAAATAAGTTTTTAAGCAAATAAAATAAACTTTTGAACTTAGTGATTAAATTTTAACCAAACAAATGAATTTTCAACTTAAAAGATGAAATATCTATAAAAAAAATATCGGCATAAAATTCGGTTTAATTGTTTATTAATGAAATTAATTTTCAATAAAAAAAACTATTTTTTAACCAAAGAATTGAATTTTTATCCAAGAAGATGAAGATTCTATCACAAAAGACCAAGTTTCAATAAAATACAGAAATCTTTAAAAATTAGTTAAATTTTAATCTGGAGAAGATTGTCGTTCAACCAAACATGAAATAGTTAAATTTTTTATTAAAAAAATTAATTTTCTATGAAAAAAAAAAATAATTTTCTAGCCAAAGAAATGAATTTTGAACCAAAGAGATTAATTTTCTACCAAAAAGATCTATTTTTGATATATTACATGAATTATTAACCAAAAAGTTTAATTATTTACCAAGAAGATTAATTACCTGCCAACAAAAAAAAAAGTTTTTCAACAAAATACATAAATTTTTTACCAAATACTTGAATTTTCAACTGATTTGAAAAAATGTAAACAAAATAGTCCAGTTTTTGACAAAAAAAAGAAGATTTTTGAACTAAATTGATGAATCATAAAAAAAATGAATCGTTTGTACTAAATTTCATCGTGAAGATGAATATCACATTTTTCTTATTTGTGAACTTTAAAAATAAAATGTTGATATAAAAATGAAATAATTTAATACATTTATGTGAAAAATATGTCCAGAAAATAAAAATGAAAATTTATATGGAAATGTATGTTTCGTGTTTTTAAAATTTTGAAAAAAAAAATAAAAGTACAGTATCAGATTATGACACACGCGGAGTCATATTTTATTAATGAAAAAAATAATCTGCTAATTAAAAAAATTGTAAATAAGTGGACAAAATGGTGCCATTCGTATTGAATTTACTGGAATTTTTTCGCTTTAATAAGGAAACTTCTGTAAATCATATGCAACGTTCTCAACTCATATTTACGATTTTCCGTAAAATTCATAACAAAATGTTTCGAAATCAACCGATTTTTTTTTAAGAAAGGACAATTAGTGTGAGCGTGTGTAATTAAAAAATAAAAATCACTTCTGGATAATGCGAATCGAATAACCAGGAAGTGGACTTTCTCCGATCGTTCAAACATATGTAAATCCTTAAAAGGAATGCGTGCACTTTACTTCGGTCTTACAAAAAAAAAAGAACAAAAAAACTCATGACTATATTTAATAAAAGTCAAAGTTTAATTTTTAAAATCCAAATCCAAAAATACGACTTTTCGACCCTTCTTTTATAAATACGAAAATATTATGAATTAACAAATATTCAAAATTACCGCCTTTTTCTAGGAGAAATGTATTTTCACTAATCTACTCTAAAAATTGGGACATACATTTTTCTACGTTGTTAATAATCTTCAAATTATTTTCTAAAATTTTTTCAGAATTTTTTGTCATGTTGTTTTTTTTTAAAACCATTTTCAAACATAATGTGATCATTTTTCCATTTTGGTCCACCATATTGGATCCGCCATTTTGAATTTTTTAAATCTGCACTTTTTATTTCAGTTTCATATTCAGCGACCACAAAAGTATCCCAGAAAAGGAATTTGCAAAAATTTTGAATTTAAGGAAAAATATATGACTGAAAAGGTCACTACATTATAATGATTTTTTACAAAAAGTCTTTTTAAATCTTTTATTGAATTTTTTATTGGACAATTTTCCCATTAAGCTACTTGAGAGATCGAGAGAAGAAACTTTTTTCAGAAAAAAACACGCAGAAAAAAATTCATTAAAATAATTTTCAATTCATATTTTCATCTAATCTGAAAAGACGTTAAAATTTATGTTATTCTCTAATGATAATGCAGAATCCTCGAAAAATTTTATATGTACTACCTTGCAAAATAATGCGTCTATTTTCTGAAAAAAAGTTCTTCTCTCGATCTCTTTAGTAGCTTAATGGGAAAGCATCCGACCGGCAATCAGAAGTTCTGTGGTTCGATTCCCCGCGGAGCGAAAGTAAAAGATCTTTTTTCAGAGAAAAAGTAATCGTAATAAACATATAATTTTTTCAAAAAATAGATTTTATTATTAATTAAATGTTCTGAAAACTAAAAAAGAAAAGCATTTATCGAAGAATAAGAATGAAAATTGCCCTGGAAAGAGTTTCCTTGAAAAATGTACATCTATATAAGAACTACCGTATATTTCTTATAGATTCTTTTGTTATATATTCTTATCCATACGTCAGATAGATTTCTCCCTTCGAGCATGAAAAGTATACCCACTCCACTCACAATATTCACATTTTCACAGAAAATATTCGCATCGTAATTTCACGATATAAATATTCTAAAACGAAAAAAGCACTATAAATTCACCAGACATAT
>CAKNXH010001450.1:127879-140177 GCA_932178445.1 Andricus quercusramuli
ATAACCAATTGTATAATAATAATTTATCCCCCTATTATTCTCCTATCTATCCTATCTGACGAAGAAGGGGAGGGTTGAAAAAAAGTTTCGAAACTTTTTATTTCCTGCTTATTCCAAGAGGAGAATCATGATTGCTAGTACAATAAATAAATGCCAAAAAAGGAAAATTGATCCTCTATTATTTGTTTTGCTATTTATCTTCACTGAAAGTGCATATCATGTTTCGCGTCACCATCCTAGCGAGCAACACATCGATTTGTTGGCCAGGATTCAATCACTCAACAAACAGTAATCATGTTTCCCGCTTGATAGACTCCTAAAAAGGCAGTTTTCATTCAGAATTTGCGATGCAGTCAACTTGAGGTCCAATAATGAATATTTTATGTGAGCTCATTGTCTCGCTAATAAACGAAAAACTGTGTAGGTATACGTAATTGCAGTTGGAGACTACATGTTTGCTCGTTAGAAGCAACCCTTTGAAAAAAAATCTGAAAAAACCTGACCTCGCTCACAACCTAGATTTTAAGTGCCCGGTTTGCTATTAATTTTTTTCAAAATTAATTTTTAATTAATTTAAAATTAACTTTTACTTGATCCACTTTATTGTAATTTGAGATCGACTTTCAAATTACAGTTTTTATTTCATCGTATGATGATAACTCAATTTTTATGAAATTAGAATATAGAGAGCTTCTATTTTGAGATCCACTTTTGCGTTTTAATATTAACCAATTTTATTCGGATCTGGGTCAAATTCAAGCTCTTTGCGTGTAGTTGTGCAGAAAATGAAAGAGGTGAGTGAAATACAAATTTCGAATGAATAGTTTTTTTTTATTTTTATTTTTTATTTGGCTTCAGGGTTATATAGATATAATTTTTATAAGATTATTCTTAAGAAAAGTAAAAAAAAAAAAATTTCAAGATTTAAAATACATTTGTTAAATCAAAATTTCAATAATTAAGTCAATTTTCAACCAGTTGCATTTTGGACCAAAGAAAGATACAATTTTTACAAAAAGGGTCGAGTTTTTGGCTAAATAGGTTAATTTCTTAATCTGAAAATCTAGATTTTCAACCAGAAGTTAATTGGAGAGGAAAGTTAAATTTTCAACAAAACAGATGAATTTTCTACCAAAAAAGACGAATTTTCAACGAAAAAGTTACACTTTCAATCAGAGACATGTGGCACAATAGGCTTTATAGCTTGAGCGCCAGGGGAGTTCTCTAATGGATTTCCCGCCCGTATTAAACCTAATCAGAGACATGAATTTTCAATTAAAATAATAAATCTTCAAGGAAAAAATTTAATGTTGGAAAAAAGTGTCACTTTTAAACAATTAGATAAATTTTTAACCGAAATGATGAATTTTCTACCAAGAAGATTAATTTTCTACCAAAAAAGACTTTTCAACAAAATAGTTAAATTTTCAATTAAAAAAATCAATTTTCAACCACAAAGACATATCTTTAACCAAATAAGTGAATTTTCAAAAAAATAGTTCAACTTTCACCCAAGGAGAGGATTTTTCAACCAAAAAATATTAATTCTCTACAAAAAATGTAATGACTGATATTTCAACCAAAAAACTTTTAATTTAAAATAAAGAAAATTAAATTCATTCAAAAAAGATGAATTTCAATTTTAATAAAAAAAGATTAAATTTTTACCAAAAGAGATGAATTTTGAAACACATTTTCAACGTACATGAAATATTTCCAATATTTTAGGAAATCTTTAAAAATTGAAACAAATGTCTTAATTTTTTCATATTTCTTTCGAAATTTTACAAAATCTATTAAAGTTTTTTGAAAACTATCAAAATTAATTTTTCATAATGAAAAATCATTTAAAATTTACCCAGAAATTTAAGAAAACTTTTTTTTCTTCAAACCTGTTAAAATTCTGGAAAAGTTTCGAAATTTTAAGAAATTATATTTTATTTTTCAGTTTTTATAATATTTTCAAAATTTTGATTGTCTTCGGATCCTTTTAAAACTACTAAATATTTTTTTAAATGATTCGAATTTTTCCTAACTTTTTTTTTTAATTCTGCTAAATTCTACAAAATCACTTTTAGATTCTCTTGCTGATATTTTTATAAATTTTATGAAACGTTTTGAAAAAATTTTCAATTTTCTTCAAAAATTATATTTTTCATAAAAGAGTTATCAATTGAAATTTTTTTAGGAAACTTAACAACAATTTACCCTCTTCAAATCTCTTAAAATTCTTGAAAATCTTCGATATTTTTTGTTCAAAATCTTGAAAAAGCTACATTTTGTTTTTAATTTCTTAAAATTTGTTCAAATTTTAAATTATCTTCGAGTCTATCTCGTACTTCTAAATAATTTTTTAAATAATTGCAATGTTTCCTTAAATTTTGATAAAATTTTGCTACATTCTGGGAAATTCCCTTAAAATCTTACACATTTTTTAAAACATTTTTAGAAATCTTTTAAAATGTTTTGAAATCTTGTTCAATTTTCTTTGAAAATTATATTTCTTTAAAATAAAATATAAACTGATTCTTATCCTGGAATTTAAAGAAAAGTATTGTTTCCTTTAAACCTCTCAAAATTTTTGAATTTTTTGATTTTTTCGACAATCCATATTTTGTTTTAAATTTTTGGAATATTTTTGAATTTAAAATTATTTTTCATTTTTTTAAACTTCTAGCTTACTCTAATTTAAAAGAAAATTTTTTTCAAAATCATCTACATTCTTTTTCGAAATTTTAGAAAATTATTTAAAATATTTTTTAACGTTGTCTAAAAATTCATTTTTTTAAATAAACAATGTATTGACATTTTTCTCGGATTCTTATGAAATTTTTTTTATTCTCTTGTAACGTTTAGAAATTCTCACAAATTTTCAAAATCTTCGAAAGTCTGAATTCTGTTAAACATTTTTTTGAATCTTTTAAAATCTTGAATTATTTTTGAATATTTCGAAAACATCTGAATATCTTTTAAAGTTATTCGAATTTTTTCTGAAATATTGTTAAAATTCTACTACATTCTTCAAAATTGCCTTAAAATCTTTCAAATTTATTTTGATATTTCTGGAAATCTTGTGAAATGTTTTCAAATCAATTTTCATCAAAAATTATATATTTCAAAATAAAATATCACCTAAAATTTTCTCAGGAATCTTGAGAAAATTTTTTTATACTCTTGAAATCTTTCAAAATTCTTAAAAAGCATGAAAATTTTATTTTCGAAATCTTCGAAAATTTAATTTCGTTTCAAATTTGTTGATACCTTTTCCAGATTACATTTGTTTAAATCTTTTTAAATCTTCTAAATATCTTTTGAACTTACTCTATTTTTTTTCATTTTGCTTTAAGATTCTCTGCATTTTTCATTCTCGATTTTGTTTAAAATTTTGTGAAATCTTTTCGAATTTCAAATTATTTTTCAATTTGTTCAAAACTAGTAAACCTTTCAAGTATCTTTTGAGAAGGTTCAAATTTTTTCTAAAATATTTTTGAAAATCTAAAAAGTTAAAAAATTCCAGGTTCTTTCTATACATTTTTGTTGCGCAATAGGCTTTATAGCTTGAGCGCCAGGGGAGCTCTCAGTTTCAAAACTAAAAAAAAACATTTACAATTTTGTAAATCTTCTTCGATTTTCTTTTAACACTCATTAGATTTTTGAAATCCTGCGAAGTTAAAAAATTCCAGGTTCTTTCTTTACAATTTTGTGGCACAATAGGCTTTATAGCTTGAGCGCCAGGGGATCTCTCCGTTTCAAAACTAAAAAAAAGAACTATTCACAAATTTGTAAATCTTCTTCAATTTTCTTTTAACATTCATTAGATTTTTGAAATCCTGTAAAGTTAAAAAATTCCAGGTTCTTTCTTTACAATTTTGTGGCGCAATAGGCTTTATAGCTTGAGCGCCAGGGGAGCTCTCCGTTTTAAAACTAAAAAAAAACTATTTACAATTTTGTAAATCTTCTTCAATTTTCTTTTAACATTCGTTAGATTTTTGAAATCCTGTAAAGCTAAAAAATTCCAGGTTCTTTCTTTACAATTTTGTCGCGCAATTGGCTTTATAGCTTGAGCGCCAGGGGAGCTCTCCGTTTGAAAACTAAAAAAAAATTATTTACAATTTTGCAAATCTTCTTCAATTTTCTTTTAACATTCATTAGATCTGATTTTGTAATCGAACTGGTGATTTTCCAAACATATAGAAACGATCATTATCTCAATTTTTTCAAATCGAAGCTTTTTGTAGATATAGATGAATGAGGATTATTCTTTTCTACAGAAGGAACGTTGGAATTGATCGAAATGAAGATTGAATACACGATAAAAATACAACTTTTTGCTTTTCTTTTCCTGCCTTATATTTTTCCATTTCCGAGAAAATTGGTCTTAATGTTCTGGACTTTATGGTGTATGCCATGCTGATTTGCTTCATTTCGAGGGAATGCGACCCGTGTAACGACACCCTTGTGTTCACGTTGAACTAAGCACTAAGCCACCCTTAAAAGCCAACAGGAAGCCCTGAGATATTTTCAACGGTCCTTTTTTTACTCCGCTTGGCTGCTTGTTCTCACTCATTTCTCTTTTAGGACTCCGTTATGGAAAATTGCAGGTGGGGTTGGCTTTTTTTCATGCAGAAATTATGGGTAGGGGCACTTTCAGTTTATCAGTGCTTTGACCTGTAAAAAATAATATTATGTTCTTGTTAAATCCAGTCATGAAATTTTTATTGTTTTTTAGAGAAGATAATGAACAAAACATTTTCGAATTCAAGATGAACTCGTCTTCGGCTCGCACACTCGTCTTTGGCTCACACACTCTTCCTTGGCTCGCACACTCGTCTTTGGCTCACACACTCTTCCTTGGCTCGCACACTCGTCTTTGGCTCACACACTCTTCTTTGGCTCGCACACTCGTCTTTGGCTCACACACTCTTCTTTGGCTCGCACACTCTTCCTTGGCTCGGACACTCTTCTTTGGCTCGCCCACTCGTCTTCGGCTCGCACACTCGTCTTTAGCTCGCACACTCGTTTTCGGCTCGCCCACTCGTCTTTGGTATTTTTTTTTTTTTTTCTCAATTCTCACCAACCTAAGACCACTTGTATATTGAGCTAAGTATTTTTAATTCATAGCTTCATCTACAGAAAAAAATAGCTTGACAAGACCAAAATAATTCATGTTATTTTCTAATGATGATACAGATTCCTTGAAAAATTTAATTTTTACCACCTAGTAAAATATTGCGTGTATTTCTGAAAAAAGGTTTTTATCTCGATCTCTCTAGTAGCTCAATGGAAAAGCACTTATATGGCAATCGCAAGTTTTGTGGTTCGATTCCCTGCGGAGCGAAAGGAGATCTTTTTTTCAGAAAAGAAAATAATTAAATTAATTTGTAATTCTTATCTCCATCCAGTCTGAAACGACGTTAGAAATTTCTGTTATTCTCTAATGATAATACAGATTTCTTGAAAAATTCTTCCAATTATAATAACCTGTTTGAAATACTCAATAGGAATAATAATTTCCAAAATTTTGAGATCAGATTTTTCAAAATACCGTTCCGGTAATTATATTTTAGGTATTTTTTAATATTCGCGATTTCTCTTTTTTTTCCAAATTAAGTCATTTCGATGATATATTTGGAAAAATTGTGATAAATTTGAGAACATTAAGTTCAAAGTTTCACAAATTTAAGTTAATCAATCTAGAAAAATTAAGAAATTTCCAAAACTTTGAAACCAGATTTTCCGAAATCCCGAAATTTCAACTTTATGAAATTAGTCGTTTTTCAAAATTAAATAATAAACCCTTTCGGTATTTTTTTAAATTCGCAATTTTTGTTTTCCGGAAGAATTATGTCATCCGGTGATAAATTTCGGAAAATTATGATAGATTTCGAAATATTATGATAAATTTGGGAAAATTATTGCAAAAGTTTCGCAAAAAGTTAATCAATCTAGAAAAATTTAGAAATTTCTGAAACTTTCAAACCAGAGTTTCCAAAATCTCGAAATTTCAACTTTAAGAAATTAGTCGAATTTTCTAATTACCAAAATTTCAAATTCTCGACAAATATTCAATTTAATATTTTTTCTCTGTTAGAATAATATTTTATGTTTTATTATATCCTATTTTAACCAATAAAAATGTTAATTTTTATTTTTTGGGAAAATTGCAATTTTCTATTATGGAAAAAATTACTAAAAATTTTTTCGTTATTTGAGTTAATTTACAAAAATGTTGTTACTATTTTGTAATTCAACGAAAAGTTTTTGATTTTTATTAAGAAAATTGAGGAAATAATTAATTTTCAAATAGAAAGATTATTTTTCACCCAAAAATCGAATAGTTTTAACAAAACAGTTGCATTTATAACAAAAAAAAAGTTGAAATTTCGACGAAACTGGAATAGTGAAATTTTTAGTTGAAAAGTTAATTTTTAACAAGAAAAACGAATTTTTAACATAATCGTTACATTTTCAACCGCAGATATGAATCTTTAACTCAGAACATTAATTTTTAATTAATTAGTTTAACTTTAAACTAAGTAGTTCAATTTTCAACTAAAAAGATAAATTCTCAACAAAAAATTGAGATAGTTACGTTTTCAAACAAAAAGTTTAATTTTCAACAAAAAAAAAACATTTTCAACTATAAGTAGTTAAAAATTCAACCAAGTAGTTGAATTTTAAACTAAAAATTAGATTTCGAACAAAAAATGGAATAGTTAAATTTTCAACAACAAAAAACTGATTTCCAATAAAAAATGTAATAGTTGATATTTCTACCAAAAAAATTCAATTCGAAATAAAGAACAAAAGAACAGTTGAATTCAAACAAAAAAGGCGAATTTTCAAACAAATATTTGAATTCTCAACCAAAAAAAAATCATTTTTCAAGCAAGCAGTTGCATTTTTGACCAAAAAAATGACAATTAAAAAAAAAACAGTTGAATTTTCAACAAAGAAAGATTTTTCAGTCAAAAAGAGAATAAAATTTCGACAAAAGTGTTGAATTTTCAACCCAAAAAGACGAATTTTCAATGAAATAGTTCAATTTTCAACAAAATTGATAACTTTTTTCAAAGTTGTTGATTTTTCATCAACACAATTGAATTTTCAGCCAAATAGTTGAATCTTCAGTTACAAAAATTAATTTTCAACCTAACAAAAATCAAGTTTTCAAAAAAGATTCGAATTTTCATCCAAGAAACATTTTTTAATCAAGAAAGAAAAAAAATATCAATAAAATTGTTGAATTTTGTAACCAAATAGTTGAATTCTCAACCAAAAAAGATTAATTTCCAAGCAAGCAGTTGCATTTTTGACCAAAAAAATGACAATTTAAAAAAAAAGTTGAATTTTCACCAAGAAAGATTTTTCAGTCAAATCGAGAATAAAATTTCAACAAAAGTGTTGAATTTTCTAGAAAATAGTTGAATTTTCAACCCAAAAAGACGAATTTTCAATGAAATAGTTAAATTTTCAACAAAAATGATAACTTTTTTTAAAGTTGTTGAATTTTCATCAACACAATTGAATTTTCAGCCAAATAGTTGAATCTTCAGTTCAAAAAATTAATTTTCAACCTAAAAAAAAAACAGTTTTGAAAATAGGTTCGAATTTTCATCCAAGAAACATTTTTTAGTCAAGAAAGAAAAAAAATATCAATAAAATTGTTGAATTTTTTAACCAAATAGTGGAATTTTCAACCACACATTTGAATGGCCAACCAAAAATCATGACTTTTTAACAGAATTGTTGCATTTTCATCAAAATAAATAAATTTTCAATTTTCAACACAATAGTTAAATTTTCAACAAAAAAGATACAGTTTTAACTATAATGATGAATCTTCAGAAAAAAAAATTCAACTAAAAAGTTAAAAATTCAACCAAGTAGTTAAATTTTCAATTAAAAATGAGACATTTCGAACAAAAAATGAAATAGTTAAATTTTCAACCAAAAAAACTTATTTTTTCGATTTTTCAAACAAATAGTTCAATTCTCAACCAAAAAAGTTTAATTTTCAAACAAGCAGTTGCATTTAAAAAAAAATGACAATTCTAGCAAAAGAGTTGATTTTTCAAACAAGAAAGCTTTTTCAGTCAAACAGTGAATAAAATTTCAACAAAATTGTTGAATTCTCTACAAAACATTTAAATTGTAAACCAAAAATCATGACTTTTTAACAGAACTGTTGCATTTTCATAAAAATAAATAAATTGTCAACCATTTTTTAAAATATTTTTCGGCGAAAAATATTTTAATTTTTTATTTTGAGCTCTGTTAATTCAGTTTGTATTTAAATGAAAAAAAGTCGAAAAAGAGGCGAATAGGGGAAAGACTGTGAATCCCGCGATAAAAAAATAAAATTTGTGTTAATTTATAAACTTCACAATAATGTTTTAAATAAACATTAAAGTTTATTTGAAATACTTAAAAAATAAAATTTTTGATTTCGGTAAACAAATTTTGAAATTCTTTTTATCCTAATCCCTGAACTGAAGTAAGTTTAAATAAAAAAACGAAATTAATAATAATTGGAACGAATAAAAAAACTGTTTTTGGAAGAAAATTATTTATTTAATAAAATTTTATTCTCAGTGTATAGTTGTATGGTAACGTCGATTTATTGGTAATTAAAGCATCTTCTCGGCCCTTGTGGCTTGACAATACAGCTTAATAGGGCTATACCAGTAGAGGGTTAAATATAAACTCATTAATTTACTAACGCAACTCTTGTCATTAAAGTCTAATTTGACCTCGACGTTCATTCAATCCTTAATTACTTATTTAGTTAACAGAAAATTTTTTCTAAAACTTTCGCTTTTACGTCAGGAAAGTATATTATTTATTTATCAAATTTGTGCTACTTGGAATGGTAGTTATTTTTATTTATTTATTTTTTTTTATACCATTAAGCCATTTCCCTTTCGGGGTAGGCGTGACACTACCCGATTCGGGTAGTGTTTCTAGGTGGATTATTTATTACTATTACTACTAGTGTGGGCGCACCACACCCACGACGGGCCAACAGCACGCAGTATTCCCGAACGGTCACCCATCCAAGTACTAAACGCGCCCAACACTGCTTAACTTCAGTGATCTTACGAGAACTGGTGTTTTCAGCGTGGTATCGCCGTTGGTTAATTATTATTAATAATAATTAATATTCATTTTTTTTAAATGAAAA
The DNA here is from genome assembly GCA_932178445.1 of Andricus quercusramuli. Classification (NCBI taxonomy): domain Eukaryota; kingdom Metazoa; phylum Arthropoda; class Insecta; order Hymenoptera; family Cynipidae; genus Andricus; species Andricus quercusramuli. The sequence goes on from CAKNXH010001450.1 coordinate 137,064, forward strand.
ATAGGCGTTGTAAGATAGGGTGGGTCGAAAAAAAATAGAATTGTAAATCCAAAACAGCCTAGCACTGAAAATTTTCATTTTATAAACGGAATAAAACAGTATTTCAGATACAAATTAAAAATTTATTAATTTCTTTTAAACAAGAAAATGTATTTTTTTTTTTATAAAAGATGGCTTTTTAACAAAATACTTGAATTTTCAACCTAAAAATATAAACTCCTAACAAAAAGTGCCATAGTTTTATATTTCAATCAAAAAACAAGAATACAAAAAAATTTTCTTGAAACCAAAAAGACGAATTTTCAACAAATAAAGGTTTTTCACTAAAGGAAGGAAATTTTACATAAATTGTTGAACCCTCAAGCCAACAGACGAATTTTCTCTACAAAAATTGAATTTACAAACAAAAAATATGACTTCTGCAACAAATTATTTTTCCACGAAACTGATGCATTTTTATTAAAAAAAAATGAAATTTTAAACCAAGAAATTTTTTTTCTACCAAAAAAGGGGAATTTTCAAATAAAAAAGATCAATCTTGAAAAAAAATCAAAATAAAACAATAAATAAATTTTTAACAATGTAATTTAACTTTTACCCAAGCAGTTGAATTTTCAATTAAAAATATAACTCTTAAAAACAATTTTTTAACAAAGTGATTCAACCAAATCTTTCCAAAAAAAAATAGTTAAATACTTAAGCGAAGAAGAATAATTTGTAACCAAAAAGTTGCATTTTCAGAAAAAAAATATATTTGTACCAAAATTTATAAAAAAAATTTATTTTGAAAATTTATAAATCAAAATGATAAATTTAAGAAAAAATAGTTGAAGTTTCTGACAAAAAAGATTTTAGTTTGCTTTGACGATCAAAGTATGCATTTTTCAACAGAAAAAAAAGCTTCTACGAAAAAAATTGAAATTTTCATCCAAAAAGACGAGTTTTTTCAACAAAGAGGGATGAAACTTTAACAAAATTGTTGAATTCTCTACCCAATAGTTGCATTTTTATCCAAAAGATGAAATTTTTCTTAAAACAGATGAATTTTTATTTAAAAAGAAACCAAAATTTAAAAAAAATAGTTAAATTTTCAACGAAACAACAGAATTTTCAACCAAAAAATATTACTTTTAAAAAAAATTGTTAAATTTTAAACCAAACAGTTTAATTTTTGTCCAAGAAAAATGCAATATTTCTACTAAAAAAGGATGTACTTTTAAATTAAAAAGACAAATTTTCAGAAAAAATATTTTCCATCCAAAAAATATTTCAGTTGACTTATCAGCAACAAAATATGAATTTTAATCAAAAAGTTAATATTATACGAAAAGTGTTGAATTTTCAATCCAAAAAGACGAATTTTTAGCAAAACAGTTGAATTTGAAAAAAAATGATGTCTTTTGAAGAAAATTGTAAAATTTTCAACCAAATAATAAAATTTATAACTAAAAAGATAATCTTCAGGAGAAACTTTTCATTTAAAAAGAAAACAAATTTTTAACAAATAGTTGAATTTTCATCCAAAAAAGATGAGATTTATGCTAAAATAGATGAATTTTTAATAAAAATAAAATAAAAATAAAATAGTTGAATTTTCAACCAAAGAAGATTTCAGTTCACTTTCCAACACCAAAATAAGAATTGTGAACTATAAATTAATTTTCTGCTAAATAGTCGAATTTTTAACCAAAAAGTATGACTTTTTAAAAAGATTGTTAAATTTTCACCCAAGCAGTTGCATTTTTGTCCAAGAAAATGAAAATTCTACTAAAACAGGTGAATTTTTGAATCAAAAAGACAAATTTTCGAAAAAAAGAGTTGAATTTTCATCCAAAAGGATTTCAATAGTATTTATTGAATTTTAGACTAAAAAAGATAAATTTACAATAAAAAAAAGAATGGTAAAATTTTTAGAACAAAAATTTTTACCCGAAAAAAATGTTTTAAGAAAATAGATCGATCATTATTAAAATTTTGAACCCAAAAAAAAATATTAAACAAAAAAGGTGAATTTTCAACAAAAAAAAATGATCTTTTCACAAAACTGACCAATTTTTTACAACATAGATTAATTTTTTAAGCAATTAATTGAATTATAAACAGAAAGATTAATTTTCCGCCCAAAAAGACAAATTTTCAACAAAATACATGAATTTTCAACCAAGAAGATGTATTTTCAATTCAAAAAGATAAATTTTCACCCAAAAATTAAATACTAACATTTTCAATTGATAAAATTAATTTTCTACACAAAAAAAAAAATAACTTTTAACAAAATAGTTCTACTTTTAAGCAAGTAGTTGAATTTTCAGCTAGAAAAGATACATTTTCAACTAAAAATGCAATATTTACATTTTCAGTTAAAAAAATCATCTGAGAAAAAAGACGAATTTTCATAAAAATACATGAATTTTCAACGAAATAGTTGAATTTTTAAGAAAATAGTCAAGTTTTCCATCGAGAAGATTTACTTTTGAGCAAAAATCTTAATTTTCCACAAAAAAAAGGAAATTTCAACTAAATACGTAATTTTCTAACTGAGACAGACAAATTTTATACCCAAAATAAAACAGTTGAATCTTCAGTAAAAATAATTGTACCAAGAAAACGAACTTTCAGCAAAATAGTTAAATTTTCAACCGAAAAAAATTAATTTTTCCCTGTCAATGTAATAGTTAAATCTTCAGCCAAAAAAATGACTTTTGGACAAACTGTTGAATTCTAAAAAGTAGATTAATTTTTTACCAAACACTTAAAATTTCAAACAAAAAAAGCAAAATATTTTCAACAAAATATGTTATTTAAATCTTTTACCAAATAGTTCAATTTTTGATTTAAAAATGAATTTTCAAGCAAAAAGATTAATTTGCTTAGAAAAGGGTTAATTAACGCAGTTGACATGCAAATCATGCGCAATGTATGCGGTAAAACGATAATGGACAAAGTTAATTAATTAACTTATTATTACATTTATTTAAGTTCACTTAATTAATAGTTAATTTTACTCTTATCAGCCTTGTTTGGTCAGTCATTATTGTTTCATTCTCTCAACAATCCCAAGATATCCCAAAAAATGTCTTTCACCCTTGTCAAATCTCCATAAAAAATGAAGCT
>CAKNXH010001451.1:9393-29567 GCA_932178445.1 Andricus quercusramuli
TATGTTTTTCAAGGTCATTCATCATTATCGTATGTTATACAAGAATATTAATTAGTATCGTATGTTATTCAACGTCATTCATTATCATCATCTGTTATTCAAGGTCATTAATTATCAGCGTATGTTATTCAAAGTCATTATTATTGCCGCAGTTAATTCAAGGTCATTCATTTTCATCCCAGATTATTCATAATCTTCAGTCATGACCAAATCATATCTTCTGTGCAAATTAAAGCGACTCCCACTTTTGAAACACTTTCAATTTCCTGGGACCGACAGAAAATATAGGAAAAGAGGTCCTTTTTATTTCAATGCAATGCAATGCCCCCCGTAGCGCGTTTAGAAATTTTAATACATGATGGTATTGAAAATATTTTATGGCTTGATCATCATTATATCATGTTTTGGATTAACTTCCAGATTATTATCAAATTCAGATCAAAATCAACCACATAACTAAAAATCCAACTGTTTGGTTGAAAAAAATTTTTTTGTAGAAAATTAATATTTGTTTCTTTACTGAACATTTATCTTTCCGGTAGAAAATGCGATATTTTTATTCGAAATGTTGGGAGTTTAAGGTATTCGAAATTGAATTTGATAGAGGTAAGTTAATATAAATTTAATTGTTATGCTGAAAATTAATTTTTCAAGGGTAACAATTCAACTCCGTCTTTAAAGGTTGAACTCATAGTTTGAAAATTCATTTTTTGCTTGAACATTCACAATTTCAGTTGAAAATTGAACTATTTTATTGAAAATTCGCTTTTTGGTGTTGAAAATTAATTTCTTTAACTGAAAATTTTCAACCAAACGGACGAAATTTGAACTGAAAGAGGTGAATCTTCAACCAAAACAGAAATAATTCAATTTTTTTTGAATGAATGAATAGAAAACAATTCAGTCTTTAACAAAACATTACAATTATAGTATAAAAGATGAATTTTTAAGTAATAAAATGTAAATTTCCAACCAAAGTAGGGATAGATAAATTTGTAGCTAGAAAAGTTATTTCTACCAACAACAAAATTAATGTTCATCAAAATATTTAAATTTCCAACCGAACAGATGAATTTTCAACCAACAAAGATAAATTTTCAACGAAAAACGTAATGGTGAAATTTACAATCAGTGATATTATTTCAAGGAAGAAAAATTGAATTATCAACAAAGGAATTGAATTTTCAACGAAATTTTCATATAAAATGATGAATTTCTAATAAAGGAGTCCAACTTCTAAGTAGTTGATATTTCAATCCAAAATACAATATTAAACTTTTCAATGAAAAATAAATAATTTTTTTGGTAGAAAATTAACCTTTTTTTGTTGAAAATGCATTTTCAGTTTATAAAATGAATTTTTAAACCAAAAATTTATTTTCAAAGAAATACTGAATTTTGAACTAAAAAGATGAGGTTTTAACTAAGGACTCCAACTTCTGAATAGTTGAATGTTCAATTCAAAAAAATACTTTATCAGCAAAATAGTCGAACTTTCAACAAGAACGAATGAATACTTTTTGTCTCGATTCAACTTTCTCTAATTTAAAAATAAACTCTTCTTTATATGAAATCATCATTTTTGTTGAAAATCTATTTCTCTCTTGGAAATTTTTTTTTGTTAAAAAATTATTTTTAAACTAAAAATTCAACTATTCGGTTGAAAATTTGTCTTCTTTGGTAAGAAATTAATATTCTCAATCAAAATTGACTAAAACTAATGTAAATTTAACTATTTTGTAGAAAATTCATTTTTTGATGTTGAAAATTCACCTCCTAAGATTTATCATTTTTCTTCTTTTTTGAACTGGCGGAAAAATAATCTTGATTGTGAAAATTAAAACTATTTTCTTAAAAATTCATCTGTTTTATTTTAAAAATTCAATATTTATCTAGAAATTTTCAAAATTTCAGGAATTTCAAATTGAATTTAACCGAAAATATTAAGTTTCAAGAAAAAAAGATAATTTTCAACCAATTAGTGAAATTAAAAAAAAATTGGGCAAGTAGTTTACGTATCAGCCAAAGAGTTTAATTTTTAACAAAATTCTAAAACCCACAACCGGCACAGATTATTTTTCAACTAAAAAGGTGTATTTGAATTTAAATTGATTTTCTACCAAAAAACACAAATTTTCAGAGAAATAAATTTTCAACGAAACAGTCCAATTTTGAAACGAAAGGATTATTTTTTCACTGAAATAGACCAATTTTTAACAAAATACCCGAATTTCCAACCAAATAGTTGAATTTTCCACTAAAAAAAATTTCAACCAAAAGTGGAACAGTTTAATTTTATTCTGAAATATTATATTTCAAACAGAAAAACACGAATTTTCAACAAAATATTTCAATTTTCAACTCAAGAATTTAATTTTCAAATAAAATTCTGAAACTTTAACTCAAATAATTAACTAAAAACTGAACTATCTGGCTTTAAAAAAATTGCGTAAGAATATTCAGATAATTTGTTGAAATCTTTGAAAATTGAAACATTTTGGTGGAAAAATTTGGTTGAAAAATTCTTTGGTAGAAAAATAATCTTATTTGTGAAAATTAAAACTCTTTCCCTAAAAATTCATCTGTTTTATTTACAAAATGCAATATTTACCTAGAATTTTTAAAAATTTAAAGAATTTCAAATTGAATATAACTAAAAATATTAATTTTTAGGAAAAAAAGATAATTTTCAACCAATTAGTAAAATTTAAAAAAAAGGACAAATAGTTTATGTTTCAACCGAAAAGTTCAATTTTTAACAAAATTCTAGAACTCACAACTGGCACAGATTATTTCTCAAGTAAACAGTTGCATTTAAAAAAAATGAATTTTCTGCTAAAAACACAATTTTTCAACGAAATGAATTTTCAACGAAACAGTCCGATTTTGAACCAACCGGATTATTTTTTCACTGAAAAAATACCAATTTCGAACAAAATATACCCGAATTTTCAACCAAATAGTTGAATTTTCCAGTAAAAAAAAATTTCAACCAACAGTGAAACTGTTTCATTTTTAATAGAAAATATATTTCAAACAAAAAAAGATAGATTCCTAACAAAATAGTTCAATTTTCAACCAAAGAAATGAATTTTTACCTCTAATCCTGAAACTTTAACTAAAAACTGAACTATCTGGCTAAAAAAAAAATCGTAAAAATATTCATGTATTTTGTTGAAAATTATTCTTCTCTGGTGAATAAAATAATCTTGTATGTGAAAATTAAAAACCTTTCCTTAAAAATTCATCTGCGTTATTCAAAAAATGCAATATTTATCTGAAATTTACAAAAATTTTAAGAATTCCAAATTGAAAATAACAGAAAATATTAATTTTCAAGAAGAAAAGATAATTTTCAATTAAATCGTAGAATTAAAAAAAAGGGCAAGTAGTTTACGTATCAACCAAAGAGTTTATTTTTTAACAAAATTCTAGAACCCACAACTGGAACAGATTATTCTTCAACTAAAAAGGCGTATTTAAAAAAAATCGTATTTTCTGAAAAAAAAACAGAAATTTTCAGCGAAATAAATTTTCAACGAAACAGTCCAATTTTGAACCGCATGGATTATTTTATCACCGAAAAAGACCAATTTTTAACAGAATACCCAAATTTTCAACCAAATAGTTGAATTTTCCACTAAAAAAAATTTTCAACAAAAACTGAACAACTGAAATTCTGAAACTTCAACCAAAATAACTAACTAAAAACTGAACTATCTGGTTGAAAAAAAATTCGTAGAAATATTCATGCATTTTGTTGAAAATTATTCTTCTCTGATGAAAAAACAGTCTCATTTGTGAAAATGAAAACTCTTTCATTAGAAGTTCATCTTTTCTATTTTATGAATAAAATATTTATCTAGAAATTTCAGAAATTTGAAGAATTTTAAATTGAATATAACCGGATATATCAATTTTTAAGAAAAAATATAATTTTCAACCAAAGAGTTTAATTTTCAACAAAATTCTAGAACCCGCAATTGGCACAGATTATTTCTCAACTAAAAAGTTGCCACCAAAAAAAACAAAAAAAAGGAATTTCGATTTAACATTGATTAATTTTCAGCCAAAAATGGGAAAGATACATTTTCAATTTAAAAATTTAATTTTGAGAGAAAAAAAACGAATTTCAACAAAATAAGAAATTTTTTAATTAAAGAGATGAATCTTCAATCGAAAAAATAAATTTTGAAGAAAGTAGTTCAACATTTACTTAATTATCTTAATTTTCAATAAAAATTATTAATCTTCTACCGACATAGTTAAATTTTTAGTAAAAAAAGATGACTTTTTAACAAAATAGTCTTCTCTGGTAGAAAATTAATCTTCTCAATCAAAATTGATATTTACGGTTGGAAATCCAATATTTTCAATTGAAATTTATTTATTTATTTTGTTAAGGAATATTTTTTTATTTTGAGAATTCACCTTCGAAGATTCATAATTTCTATTTAATTAAACTTCTTTCTGGGTGAAAAATTAATTTCTTTAACTGAGAACTGAACTATCTGGAAAAAAAATTCGTAGAAATATTCATGTATTTTGTTGAAAATTATTCTTCTCTGGTGGAGAAATAATCTTTTTTGTGAACATTAAAACTCTTTCCTCGAAAATTCATCTATTTTTTTATAAATGAAAAATTCATCTGGAAAATTTCAGAAATTTGAAGTATTCCAAATTAAATATAAAATAATTAACCAAAAATTGAATTATCTGGTTAAAAAAAATTGCATGTATTTTGTTGAAAATTATTATTCTCTGATGGAGAAATAATCTTGTTTGTGAAAATTAAAACTCTTCAATTAAAAATTCATCTGTTTTATTTTAAAAATGCAATATTTATCTGGAAATTTCAGGAAGAATTTCAAATTGAATATAACTGAGAATAATAATTTTTAATAAAAAAAAGATAATTTTCAACCGAAGGGTTTAATTTTTAACAAAATTCTAGAACGCACAACTGGCACAGATTATTTTTCAACTAAAAAGGTGTATTTAAAAAAAATTTATTTTCTACCAAAAAAAAACACGAATTTCCAGCGAAATAAATTTTCAACGAAACAGTCCAATTTTGAACCAAGAGGATTATTTTTCTACCGAAAAAGACAAGTCATCAACAAAATAGACGAATTTTCAAACAAGTAGTTGAATTTTCCACTAAAAAAAATTCAATTAAAATTTAAACAGTTCAATTTTTGAATAAAATTCTAAAGCTTTGACTAAAATAATTAACTAATAACTGAACTATCTTGTAAACAAAAATCGTAGAAATATTGAAGTATTTTGTTGAAAATTATTCTCCTCTGGCGGAAAAAAAATCTTGTTTGTGAAGATTGAAATCCTTCCCTTAAAAATTCATCTCTTTAATTTTTAAAATGCATTTTTTATCTAGAAATTTTAGAAATTTGAAAAACTTCAAATTGAATATAATAAGCATGATTGAAAAAAAGTTTAACTTCTTATACGTTTGGGGGGGGGGGGGGGGCACATACATAAAGTCTCTAGCCTGAAATTCAAAAATTTTCGTCCCTATATAAAAATAGTATTCATTGAGTTTAATTTAAATGAAAATTAAATGAGTTTCGAGAATAATTTGTTGAAATTCGAGTGGCAAAGGACAAAACGTCCATATGTCGGTTTCAAATCGCGTTTTTCACGCGCGACTCGCATGGTCCATACTATATAGAGTATATAGTAGTCATATAGTGGGATGGCTGCTTAGGGACGCGAGGGTAGGTTTTATATTTATGGCAGGGTATTAATGCCCTGCCCTTTTTTTTCGTTAATAACTGAGCTCGATACGCACACGGGGTGAGAAGCGCCGACACCCAAAGTGTCGAGGGGTGGGTGAGTTTTTTTTCCTGGGGTGAAAAAAAAACGAGGGGCTTCTCGCCGTCTGCTTCCCGCAACGGTGCTTTTTTAATGGCACGATTTTTTCCTTCTTATTTTACTCCATACGCGTCAAAAACATGCACTGATTCATTTTTTTTATTCGATACTACACTGAAAAAAATGATTGTTACGCAAATAACTATTTTCCACTAGTTAAATCATTTACAGTCAACTGTACCAGTTTTTTGGTAACAATGACTGCATGTGCAAAGTGAAGTTGACTAGTCAAACCTAGTGAAATTCGTCCAGTAAAAATAACGTTATGGCTTAGTAAACAAACTTGGTTAAATAAAAAGTAGTAAAGCTAACGTTGTTGATGGTTACTAATAGTATTTAATAACAATGAATTAATATGAATCTAAAATACATTTCATGCAAATTCATATACATAAAGATATGTATAAGTTGAATATAAAAACGAATATATATCATTGCATGCAAGACATAATAAGATAAAATAACCCATTCTGATGAAATAAATGACTTCTGGAATATATCATATACTTTACTCAAATTTGTATACATCATAATTATTTATGTATTAATTTTCTATGGATTCGAACTTATAAAAAACTATATGATGTTATAGTATTCTTGAGACAGTTGGAAATAGAGGTTATAGAATGTTCTGTATGTATACACTGTAAAGAACATTTGTTGTATTTGATACTCACTGTTTTTATATAATTATACCATAACTTGTAGAATTAGTTCGCAAAGCGAGGTATAATTATACAAATTTGCAAATAAAATGTTGTAAAAACGTGACTTTAAATGTAAATGTTTTACAGGTTATGTTTGTATTTTCACAAGTTTTTGTAAATTTACCTATTTCAAACTAGATCCGATTATTACCTCTCTGAAAAAGGAAAATTTACCAAATCTTGAGAAAATAAAAATATAATCTTTATTTTGGTATAATTATACAAAAACACAGTGGGTTTAATACAAAAAATATTATTTACAGTGTAAATATATATATGAGCTTACTTCAAATTATACACGAATTTTATATATTTTAAATTATATTTTGAAAATTCCAATTCATTTAGACGGTTTTGAATTTTCGCGCTGAAAGTACTTAAAGCATTTCAAATTGTACATCCGAAAATAGATACTCATTTGAGTCTGGAAGTAAATCCTGCTTCCTGCTCGCCATGTGCTCGTCGCGTCGTCATGATGATCTTCCCTAAACAGCAAGTTAGCAACGTTGGCGAACATTAGCGAAGATTGTTTTTTTTTCGTGTTAAACATGGCATCGATAATAATAAAAAAGTTAGAAGAGTGGAAATTGATGGATTACGCTTCGCTCGGACAGCAAACTTCACACTCGTTGCAATCGCTGTATTTCATCCCTTGTAATGCAACATACTATTTCGATTATACCTTTTCAGTATTTTTCATATTTAAAAAATTGTCTTTTTCGTTGCTTCGTCCATGACAAATATTGAAAACGGCAGCTTCATTTAAACAAATATTTTTAGGTCACCGAAGAAAATGAAACTAGTTAGAGTAACTATAAATCTTTCTCAATTTTTCTATTCTGAACGGTTAAATTGGCATTAACCTGTGGTTAATTGAACTGCTCAAAAAAAGGTCTTGTGTACGAAAACAGTCAAGTTCATTCTACTATTTTCTCTTTGTTAAACTTATGATAAATATTGTTAAAAATAACAGTCAAACCAGTTGAAGTTACCAGTTTCACTGGTTACTCTAACATAAATTTCTACAGTCAGTCTAACTAGTTGTGCACAGTAATCCGCTGTACGAACAATGCAGACTAGTAAAATCCTAGTAAACCATTACTAGATTTTTTTTTTCAGTGTAGCAGTAAATCTCTCCCGGGTCCCGGTTTTTTATTTACTAATATTTAAGGTAGGAACAATTTAAATATCGATTATTAAACATGTTTCTGGATACTGAGAGTTTTTCAACTTTTTTAAACAATAACAATTTATTTTCAACAACATAGTTAAATTTAGATTCATTTTTATTTATTGAATTTGAATTGCAAAGCTTCTCATCCCTGAAATTTCAAGTGAAAATATTGGATTTCCAAACGTAAAGATCAATTTTAATTGAGGAGATTAATTTTCTATCAAAGAAAAAAATTTCAAACGAAACCGTTGAATTTTTAGTTTAAAAATAATCTTTTAACGGAAAAATTTCTACGAGAGAAATAGATTAAAAAAAAATGATAACTTCGTATAAAGAAGAGTTTAATTTTTAATCAAAGAGAGTTGAATTGAAACAAAAAAGACTGATTCATTTTTTCTTAATTCGACTGTTTTGTTGAAAATCATTTTCTTATTTGAAAATCCATTTTTTAAACTGAAAATGCATTTTCAACAAAGACGATTAAATTTCCACCAAAATAGGACAAATTTTCAACCCAATTTTTAGTTAATTTTTTTTCTACTAAAAAAATTAATTTTTGAATTAAATGATGAATTCGCACAAAAAAGATTTTAATTTCAAATTGAAAACAGTTGAAATCAGCCAAAAAATTATTTAGTTTTGAGTGAAAAGTTTAATATTGTATTTTTGGTTGGAATATCAACTACTTAGAAGTTGAAGTCCTTCATTACAAATTCATTATTTTAGATGAAAATTTGGTTGAAAATTTAATTATTTTGTTGACAATTTAATTTTTTGGTTTGAAATTAATTTTTCCAATTGTAAATTTGACTATTACATTCTTTGTTGAAAATTGATCTTTTTTGGCTCAAAAATCAACTACTTCGTGAGAAGCTGATCTTCTTTGTTAATAATGCATTTTTTTTAAATGAAAATTCGTCATTGTAGTTGAAAATATAAATATTCTATTGAAAATTAATTTTGCTATTGTTACAAATAACTTTTCTAACTAAAAATTTATCTATTCCTACTTTGGTTAAAAATTTACATGCTATTAGTTAAAAATTCATCATTTAGACTATAATTGTAATATTTTGTTAACATTAGTTTCTTTGTTTGAAAATTCATTTTTTTTAAACTAAAATTAAATTATTTCTGTTTTGGTTGCAGATTCATCATTTTAGTTCGATACTTATCTTTTTGTTTAAAAAAATATAATAATTTCTTAACAATTAATTTTGTTGTTGCTAAAATTCAGTTTCTTAAAAACATTCTACGAAAACAAAAAACAAATTTTTAACTAAATAGTTCAATTTTCAGTTAAAGAAATTAATATTCAACACAAAAAAAAACACTGAGTTGAATTCTTACCCCTGAAAAATTTTCAGCATAAAAGTTAAATTTATATTAACTTATAACTGTATTAAATAACCGGAAAGATGAATTTTCAGCAAAGAAAAAAATATTAATTTTCCACCAAAAACACAAATTTTCAACCAAATAGTTGAATTTTTAGTTGAAAAATTATTTTTCAACTAAAAGAAAAAACAAATTTTATACAAGAAAAATAAATTTCCAACTGAAATGATGATTTGATTAGAAAAGAGTTAAATTTCATATCTGAAACCTTTCATTTTAGGCAAAAAAGATTTATTAATTTTTGTTGAAAAGTTAAAACATTTGAAATTTTTTTAACTTTTCTTTTTAGATCGAAAATTCACCTATTTGTTGAAAATTAACTTTCATTACATTTCTACCAAAGAGATGTGTTTCAAATCACAACGACGAATTTTCAATAGGAGTTGAATTTTCAACCAAAAAAAGTTTTTCAGTCGATAAAGAAAAAAAAGTTCACCAAAATGTTAACATTTAAAGAAAAAAAGACGAACTTCTACAAAACAGTTGAATTTTTAACCAAATAATATAATTTTTAACCAAAACGATGAATTTTTAACAAATTACATACATTTTCAACCAAATAGGCGAATTTTTCAAATGAAAAAGATAATTTTTTAACAAAAAGTAAGAAAGTTAAATTTTAAGTCAAGAATTTCATTTTTTACCCTGAAACGAAATTTTTAACAAAATAGTTTAATTTTCAACCAAATAGTTGAATTTTCAACGAAAATGATGAATCTTCAACCAAAAATAATGAATTTTTAATAAATTTTAATAATAATACTCTACTATTATGTTTTTGTTTGAAAATTCAACTTTTTTGGTTAAATTTTTTCTTCTTCTATTAGAAATTTAATTATTCTGATGAAAATGCAAAAATTTTGTGAAAAAATTCATCCATTTTGGTTGAAACTTCAAATGTTGTTTTGAAAATTTATCCGTTTGGGTGGGAAATTCAACAAATTTTTATTTTTTTTATTTGAAAATGGAACTGCTTGATTGAAAATTCAATTATTTTGATGAAAATCAAAAAATATTATTAAAAAGTCATCCATTTGGTTGAAAATGTTTGAAATTGTATTTCCTTCCTTCAAAGTGTGTTCGATTTAAAATGAATTTTGTTTGGTTAAAAACATTAACTATTATAATTTTTGTTTAAAATTAATCAATTTCCCTCTTTTAATTTTGAATTTCTAATTACTTCTTCAAAAATAGATTTTTTTTCGACTGAAAATTGATTTTTCTAGTTGAAAATTTAACTATTCAATTAGAAAATCTTTTTTTTGAGGTTGATTAATTTAGCTTAAAGTTCAAGTTTTTAAATAAAAATGTAAGTATTCCATGTGTCGTGTAAAATTAATTTTTTCTGGTTGAAAATTAATTTTTTATTACAAATTTAAGTGTTCTTTTTTTTTGTTGAAAATTCATGTTTTTCTCTAGAAAATTATCTTTCTGGTTGAAAATTCATCTGTCAGGTTAAAAACTCATTTTTTTGGGTTCAAGATTCATCCTTTTAGTTAAAAATAAATTTCCAAAGTGGAAAATTTAACTTTTTCTATGAAAAGTCGTTTTTTTCAGTGAAAAATTAATTTTTCCGATTGAAAATGTAACTATACCATTTTTGCTTCCAAATTTACCATTTTTAGTTGAAAATTCATCTATTTTGTAAAGAAATCGCCTTTTTTTGGTGAAAATTCAATTATTTTGGTAGAAAATTCATATTTTTTTGTTTGAAAAGTTAAGCTTTTTTTGTCAAAAATTCATATTTGCGTGTTGAAGATTTAATCTCTTGGAAGATTTTTTTTTTATGAACTGAAAAATGTTTCTTGTTTGAAAATGTAACTCTTCTATTGAAAATTCTGTTTTTGGTGTAAAAATTCCGTCATGTATGAGAATTTCAGTAATTTGTTGAAAATTCATATTATTCTGTTGAAATTTGGATTGAAATATTTTTTGGTCAAAATATCAACTATTAAATTATTAAATATTACTGGGGTTGAAGTTGAATTACTTTTTGAAAACAAAATTTTGGTTGAAGATTCTCTTTGATTGAACATGTAACTATTTTGTTAAAAAAAATTTTCTTAGTTAAAAATGAATTTTTTTGGTTTAAAAAATAACTTTTCCAGCCTTGGTAAAGAATTGATCTTTTTTAGATAAAAATTCTTTTTTTTTCAATTGAATATTCATCTTTTTTTTCGAATTGTTGAGGGTTTTACTATTTTGTTTGAAATTTATTTTTTTTTCGATTGTAAATCTCTTTTTCTCATTAAAAATTTAATTTTTGATTTTTAGTTGTAAATTCAACTATTTGGGTACAAATTTTACTTTTTCGGTAGAAAATTAATCTTCTTGGTTACAAATGCATCTTCTTAGTTGACACTGGCGGAAAAATTATTCATACAGGGAAAAATTATACTAAATGATTATAATTCGTTTAATACATTTTCTATATAAGACAAATAAAAATTATTAAAAAAATTTGAAACAATGAAATATCTGCTTTTAACGAAAGTTCTATCATTCCATTGTATATTTATTAAGAATTTAATATTTTTTTCTCAATTTATAAACTATATATAATTTTCCTACTTAGGGGAGTATAATAAAAATACATGTATTTCCATCTATATTTTTTCCAAGACTACATATTATGAGCCCTCGCGTAAAACTTTTTCCAGAACATTTATAAAGTATTGGCTGATTTTTCCAAATCGATATTAATAAACGTTCATGACTGCATGCAATATCATTCAAATGACTACAGAAACTGTCGCTGATGATAGCTTGTCTCCCCTGTTTGAATGATACTTTGGATCATGAACAATCATTTTTTTTCAATTATACCATTCCTATCAATTTTTTATGCAATAATCACAGGAAGAAATACATTTTCATTTTCAACAGAGAAATGTCGTCAAAATTCACTGAAACAAAATTAAACCATAATTGATTCATATTTTTGAGTTTGAGTCAGGAAAAAATTCTTTGATTCAAAGAAAATTTCTTTGCATCAAAAAAAAAAAATTCATTGGCATTAATTTAAAGACATGTTTTTGGTTCGAAGAAATTTCTTTCTGCCCCAGCTGAAAATTTTTTTAAATTCAGAAAAATTGTCTTTATTTTTGAGTTATTTTTGGTTAAATCGCAAAAGTTATGCTGAAGGAAGTTTCTTTAATAAATAAAACTTTAAAAAATTAAATTTATATCAAAAACTTATTAATTTTCAATAAAAAGAACGAATTTGTTACAAAACAGTGAAATACTCTGCAAAATAGTGTAATAGTGTAATTAAAAAAAAATTCAGTAAGTATTTTACGTTTCAACCAAAGTGTCTTATTTTCAACAAAATTCTAAAACCCACAACCAGCACAGATTATTTCTCAACTAAACAGTTGTATTAAAAAAAAAAGTGATTTTCTACCGAAAAAGAGAAATTTTCAACAAAATAAATTTTCAACCAAACAGTCAAATTTTAAACCATAGGATTATTTTTCTTCTAAAAAATATAAATTTGTAAGAAAATACATGAATGTTCCACCAAAGAAATGAATTTTTAACTAAAATTCTGAAACTTCGAATAAAATAATCAATTTTTATCAAAGTAGTTCAACTTCAGTCAAATAGTTGAATCTTCTGAACTTTTTTCGTCAATTTTCTAAATTGGTGAATTTTCTAGACAAAAAAGAATTTTCATACAAGACGTTAAATTTTTAACTGGAAAATGTAAATTAATGAAAAATATTAATTTTCAGCCAAAAAAGTTTAATTTTAAACCACGCAGCGGTATTTTAAACAAAAAAGATCAAATTTCTACAAAAAGATTATATTTTTCAAAAGAAAAAGACGAATGTTAAAAAAAATAAGAATTTGTTAATCAAGAAAAAAAGTTCATTCAAATCGTTGAACTTTGAAGCTAAAAGGGCAATTTTTTCTAAAACAGTTGACATTTTAAACCTTTTTAACTAGAAAAGGGAAAATTCCGAACTCATAAGATTATTTCCTCATCAAAAAAGAGGAACTAGAATTTAAGAAAAATTAATTTTCAACTAAAAATGGAAAAGTTACATTTCCAATTCAAAAATTTAATTTTAAGCAAAAAAAAAAATTACAACAAAATGGGTCATTTTTCAATAAAAGAGATGACCCTTCAATAAAGAAAAATCAATTTTCAAGAAAGTAGTTCAACATTCATTTAATAAGCTTAATTTTTTTTCAAATTATTAATCTTCTCTTGGCATAGTTACATTTTCTGTCAAAAAAGATTAATTCTTAACAAAGTTGGTGAATTTGTAAGCAAATCATTAAATTCTTAATTAAAAAGTAATAATAAAATATTTATTTAAAATGTAACTAATTTGATTAGTTACAAAATTCAAATTTTATTAATTTTTTCAGTCAAAGAATCCAATATTATATTATATATTGGACTATAATTATTAAGATCTTAAATTATATTTGAGCAATTATTACTATTTTTCATAATTTATCTTTTTTAGTTGAAAATTCAACTACTTGGTTGAAAACTGAACTACTGTGTTAAAATTTCATTTTTCCGGTTGAAGTTTTTTTATTTCGATTGAAAATAATTTGGTTAAAATTTAACTATTTTGTTGAAAATTCGGTTTTATTGGTTGTAAATTAACTTTTTTAACTGAAAATTTAACCTACACGTTTTTTATTATAAGCTTATCTTTTTCAGATGAAAATTCAACTAGTTGGTTGAAAATTCATCTATTTTGTTCGAAATTTGTCATTTTTGGTAGAAAATTAATATTTTTTGTTGAAAATTTAACTACTTGGTTAATATTCGAACTACTTCTTAAAAATTCATTTTTTAATTTTGTTTTTGGTTTTAGTTAAAAATTCCTTTCTCTGTTTGAAAATTTATTTTTTATGTGCAGATTTAACCATTCCAAAGATTCTTTTTTTCAGTTGAAAATTGATTTCCTTGATTAAAAATTGTCTATTTTGATGAATATTCAATATTTTTCTAAAAAATTTATTTTTTCTACAATGAAAATGTATTTGCTTCATTTTGGTAGAAAATTTATATTTTTTGGTAGAAAATTTAATCATCCCTGTTGAAAATTCATATTTCGGGATAAAAGTTCAATTATTTGGTTAAGAATTAATTTATTCTGTAGAAAACTGATCTTCTCAGTTAAAATTGTATTTTTTTGGTGGGAAATTCAATTTTTCGGTTTGAACATATTCTACTTTGAAGGAAATTTAACAATTTTTTAGAAAAATTCTTTTTTTTTTTGTTAAAAGTTCAACGGCTTTGATGAAAATTCGTCTTTTCGGGGTGAAAATTCAACTAGTTTGTTAGAAAACTCAAGAATTGGGTTGAAAATTCGCATTTTTTTCGAAAAAAAAACAATTCATGTTGAAAAGAATTCTTTTATTGAAAAGTTAAAAGGTTTTGTTAAAAATTTCAAATTATTATGTTTTATTGTTATGTTTTTTTTATTGTTATGTTTTTGTTTCATATTTTTATTTCAAATTAAAATTTGTTTGTGTTGAAATATATCAATTATGCATTACATTTTTTGTTGAGAATTTGTCTCTTTTGTTTTGAAATTTAACTATTTCATTGAAAAATCATTGTTTTTTGGTAAATATTTATTTCTGAACTGAAAAGTTCACTATTTCATTTTTGGTGAAACATTGAAAGTTGAAAATTTATGTATTTTTTTAGAAGTTGTTTACCCCTCGGTAATATTTTTTGGTTATAAATGATGAATGCGGCAATTAACAAAAAATGATTCTCTAGTTCAAACATTATTAATCTTCTTTTTCAAATTGATGAACTTTTTTACATCTGTGAAAGAATTTGGAAAATTATTTTTGATTTCGTTGAGATACATATTTTGAAAAAAAATTTTTTTTAGAATGCATGAATTTAGTTATGTATGTATGTATGTATGTATGTATGCATACCATTAAGCCATTTCCCTTTCGGGGTAGGCGTGACACTACCCGATTCGGGTAGTGTTTCTAGGTGGATAGTTTCTTGTAGTAAATAACTACAAGTGTGGGCTCACCACACCCACGACACGCCAACAGCACGCAGTATTCCCGAACGGTCACCCATCCAAGTACTAACCGCACCCAACACTGCTTAACTTCAGTGATCTAACGAGAACTGGTTTTTTCAGCGTGGTATGGCCATTATAATTAGTTATAATTAGTTTAAATACTAACACCTTATAAATAACAAGAATAAACTTATACATTTGACTATAAAATATGTTCTACAGCCCACAATATCATGCACGAGTCTTAATCTAGATAATGACATCAAAGTCATGAAATTGAATAATTCTGAAAAATAATCTATATTTGCATTGCGTGATCTGGGAACTCCGAGTTTGTGGTAACTTGAATTTTCAATAAATTGACAAGGGTTGGAAATAAACTCGATATGGAGTGCACGATGATCACACTGACGTTCACCATCATTATTGCAATATGATTACATAGGTCTCTTTTTTCCCCCTTAAGGGGATGCACTTTTTTTTATACGTGCCATATCATTGAACCATTGGAAAAAGTTCGAACCGATGAGAAATAATGCTATTTTTTTCCACAGGATTATTATCGCAGAGTTGGCAGGGTCAGGGTTGAATCATGACCTCGGGGAATAAAACCGAATGACAGTCATTAATTTTTCAATACTCTGCGATTCGATTTTTTCCTTTCAATTCTATGTTTTTTTAATCAAATTGCTGTCTTTATCTTATTTGATATTCATACCATTTACAGGTTACAAAATTGTCAAAGGAACGAGAATCCCGAGAAATTATATCAGATATAAAAAATGAATAGAGGAGAGATTAATTTTTTTTCAATTCACAAAAGAAAAAAATGTATTTCAACGCTCCTCTTTGAATTTGCACTATTTGTTACAAATATAAAAAAATAGTTTCTAGATATTTTGCTAAACAATTTAAAAAAAATATTTTGCACTGCTTGGCTTGATTTTCGTTAAATTAATTGATCATTTGCATTTGATTTGCATCACTTTTCACAACAAAATTTAAAATAGAAAAGCGTTCGGGTGAACATATCATTCCAAAATTTTGTTTTATAAAAATAATCTTTCAGAGTTAAAAATTGGAAAAATCATTTTAAATTCTGTCACAAAAGCTTTTCTTATTCGAAGTTGCTATTTCAGGTGAAAACTTAAGAATTATTAATTGAACTATTCAAAAAATGCTCTAAAACTGTTAATTTTACGTTTTAGAAAAATGTTGTATGGTTCAAAATTCATTTTTAAACGTTGCATTCCAAATAATTGAAAAAAAAGAATAAATAAATGATGCATAAGTAATAAATAAATTAATAAACTAATAATTTAATTGATTAATTGATACATGATAAATAAACTGATTAATCAATCATTAATAATTCCAAATAATAATAATAATCCTAAATTACGCAAATGCCTGCTGTTTTTAAATTTTTCTGAAAGGTGATTTTATAGAATAAAAAAAAAACAGAAAAAAAATTAATTAGGACAATTCAAAAATTGTTGTCTCAACTTTAAACACAAATCAAAAACAGAAAAAAAGATAAGAAGGAATATTTAATCAAAAGCAATTGATACTAAGAAATTCGGATTCTTTTGTGATTTTTCCATAAAAATTATATTTTAAATTAATTTAGGTAAAACCAAGCAAAATGGCTTATGATGTAATGCTCTCATTTTTTTACAGGAAATATTTGAAAAAAAAATTTGATTTCTAAAAATGTCCAAATACGATTTTTTTCCGAGTATTTTGTTTTTGATACTCTAAAATAGTCATTTTTTACAAGAAAGTTTCAAAACATTTTAAGCTTGCGTAATTAAGGAAATTAATTTTAAAGAAGGGATTTTCACTTCATTTTTCAAAAAATATTTATTTTTAATTAAGGATTATCATTAGGTTTGATGAGAAAAACATTTTTCATAAATGAATGAGTGAAAATTTGTTAAACTTCAGTTTGTTTCAAGTTTTATTTTAGTTCGAACAAATAGTCGAAAAAAGACAAATTTTTAATCAAAAATGTGAAAGTTAGATTTTTTGTGAGCACGATTGAAAAAAAATTCAACAGTGAAATAATCAAATCTTCAACCAAAGAAATCAATTTTCAGCTAAAATGATAAATTTTCCTAAAAAAGTCGAATTATCAACAAATAAATTTTCAAGCCAAGAGACGAATTTTTTGTGAAACATTTGAATTTCCGAATCGCAAATTCGAATTTTCAACAAAAAAGTTAATTTTCAAACACACAGTCCGATTTTTAAATAAAAAAGAGGAAATTTCAAAATAAAGATGAGTTGTTACTAAAAAAAACAAATTTGCAACTAGCAAAGTAAACTTTTTGAACAAAAATGAAAAAGTTACATTTTCACTTAACAAGCTTAATTGAAAAATAATTTAACAATATAGGTCAATTCTCAAGCAAAGAGATGAACCTTCAGTCAAAAGAATACATTTTTAACAAAAAACTTTTATTCAAGTAGTTTAATTTCCAATTCAAATGATAAATCTCCATCTGGAGAAGTCAAATTTTCAGTTAATCTTTTTTTTCAAACGAAACAAATTTGTTCAAAAAATTCAAAAAATAATAATGAAAATGAATAATTTTTTTTTGCAATTTTCCAATTTACATTTACAATCACATTTATAGTCATTTTCCACATAACCATCGAATAATTAATTTTGTCTAAAAATATATCAATAGAGTTCCTATAATACAATTTAATGAATTTTCAAAATATTAATAGACTGCTAACTAAAATTAATAAAATAATCTCATGTTACATTTTTTTGGATCACAATCTTTAAAAATGTGTTATTATGGATTTTAACTAGTTTTTAATATAAGAAAATGAAAATTCAAGAAGGCACTCCTAGTTTGTAAATATTTTATTACTTGGAAAACTTAAGAAGATTCGAATTTTTCTTTGTTTAGGATTCACTCACCCCTGAAACTAGACTCACCCCTAATTTAAAAAATGAGAAACTTTAGCCGAGTCATTCTTTGAGCTGATCTTCCTAATAATAAATATAAAAAGGGGTGTCCCACTATTTTTATCTTCCACTCATCCCTAATTTAAGAATTGAATTTTGCTGCTCGGTCATTTCTCAGCCAATCTCTATAGAATCAAGGAATCGAACAAATAAAAAGGGGCACTTATTTTCGGAACTACGCTTAATTTAAAAAGTTTTCTCACCAAGTTAGAGAGATTAAATTCCTCATTTAGAGAGAGTGAATTCCTAATTTAAGGAGATTGAACTCCTGATTCAAAAAGTTCAAATATAAAACGGATCGTCACTTATAGCTTTTCTAAAGAGATTTAAAGAGACCTTTTCCAAAATGTCTCATATCCCTTTTCCAAAAAACTTTATTCATTTTTTATGTTGAAACTGTCCTTCAAAATTATTGAAAATTAGTCAAAGTAAATCGGCTAGGATAGGGGTAAAGTCAATTAGGGTACGGGGTGAAATATGGTAGCGTACAAGGTCAAATCGACTAGGGTATGGGGTAAAGTTAACAAGGGTGTGGGGTAAAGCTAGCAAGGGTACGGGGTAAAGTTGGCAAGGGTATGGGGTAAAGTTGGCAAGGATGCGGGGTAAAGCTGGCAACGCTACGGGGTAAAGTTGGGAAGGGTACGCGTTAAAGTTGACAAGGGTAAGAGATAAAGTCAGGTAGGATACGGGGTAAAGTCAGCTAGGGTGTGGGGTAAAGTTGGCAAGAGTACGCGATATAGTTAGCAAGAGTAATGGGGTAAAGTTGGATAGGGCACGGGGTAATGTCGGCTAGGACACGGGGAAAAGTCAGCTAGAATAGGGGAAAAGTCAATTAGGGTACGGGGTGAAATAGGGTAGCGTACAAGGTCAAATCGACTAGGGTATGGGGTAAAGTTGGTAAAGCTGGCAAGGGTGCGGGGCAAAGCTGGCAAGGGTACGGGATAAAGCTGGCAAGGGTACAGGGTAAAGTTGGTAAGGGTGCGGGGTTAAGATGTCAAGGGTACGGGGTAAAGTTAGCAAGGGTATGGGATAAAGTTGGCAAGGGTGCGGGGTAAAGCTGGCAAGGGTACGCGTTAAAGTTGGCAAGGGTACGAGATAAAGTCAGGTAGGATACGGGGTAAAGTCGGCTAGAATGTGGGGTAAAGTTGGCAAGGGTACGCGATACAGTTAGCAAGAGTAAGGGGTAAAGTTGGATAGGGTACGGGGTAAAGTCAGCTAGGATAGGGGAAAAGTCAATCAGGGTACGGGGTAAAGTTGACAAGGGTACGCATTGAAGTTGGCAAGAGTAAGGGGTAAAGTTGTGTAGGGTGCGGTTTAAAGTCAGCTAGGGTACGAAGTAAAGTCGCGTATAGAGGAAAAAAATACGACGGATGGACGGTCGGGTTCTAGATTGAATAAAAATATAAAATAATTTGGAATAATTTAGCTAATTGGGAGTAATTGACATTGGAAATACAAATAGTTTTCAACTATTTTTTGAAATTTTATTGCTTTCTTTTGTTAAAAATTAATCCACTCTTTTAAGAAATTCAACAACTTTGTCAAAACTTCAGTTTTTTTTATTGACAATGATTTAACTGTTTTGATTATAGTTTGTCTTTTTGGCTTAAAAATGAAACTGGTTTGGTAGAAAAAATTTTTTTGCCTAAAAATTAATTTTTTCAACTGAAAATTTAACTGTTTTATTTTTGGTGAAAATTTGTCTTTTCAGTGAAAAATTACAGTATTTTGTTGAAATTTGCACTATTTTAGTTAGAAAATGTAATCATTTTTTTGAAAATTTACTTTTTATCTTAAGATGGAACTATTCAAGTAAAAGATTTATAATTTTAGTTAAAAATTCACTTTTTTAGTTGAAAATTGAACTATTTTGTTAAAAAATCGTTTTTTTCAATTAATTTTTTCTTTGAAAATGTAACTTTTTTGGATGAAAATTCATTTCTTTTGTTCTTATTTTTTTTTTTTTGGTTTGAACAGTGATTTTTGTAAATTTTAAAATT
>CAKNXH010001451.1:29577-52990 GCA_932178445.1 Andricus quercusramuli
TTTTGTAAATTTTAAAATTCAACTATTTGGTTATAAAATCCAACTTTGTTCTTAAGCATTCGTTGAAAAGTCATCTTTCTTGGAACTGAATCAACATTTATTTTACAAATTCATCTTCTTGGATATAAAATTTACTTTTCATTTCAAAATTGAACTATATCGGTTAAAGATCTATCATTTTTGTTGAAAATTCATTTTTTTATTAGAAAAGTGAACTATTTTGTTAAAAAATCGTTTTTTTCAATTAATTTTTTCTTTGAAAATGTAACATTTTTGGATGGAAATTCATCTCTTGTTTTTAAAAATCGTCTTTTTGGTCTAAACATTAATTTTTAGAGGTTTGAAATTCAACTATTCATCTTTCTTGGAACAGAATTAACATTTTTGTTACAAATTCTTCTTCTCGGATT
This sequence comes from Andricus quercusramuli, assembly GCA_932178445.1. NCBI lineage: Eukaryota > Metazoa > Arthropoda > Insecta > Hymenoptera > Cynipidae > Andricus > Andricus quercusramuli. The sequence continues at coordinate 29,988 of CAKNXH010001451.1, forward strand.
TGAAATTTAAATGTGTTCTGAAGAATTCGACCTTTCAGCTTAAAAACTCAACTCTTTTGTTAAAAATTCCCCTTCTTGGGCAGAAAATCAATCTTCTTGGTTAAAAATTAATTTCTAGGTTGGAAGTATAAGAATTTAGTATAAATTACTTCTAGGTTGCATATTTATCCTTTTTGTTAAAATGCAATTTTTTTTTAATTTATGTGTTTTGGTTGAGAATTTAACTATTTTGTTGAAAAGTCATCCTTTTTGGACCAATTCGACTTTTTCCAAGCAAAAATTACAATTTTCTTGTTGAAATATTAAGGATTAAATATTTTGTTGGGAATTAATTTTTTTGTTCAAAAAATCCACTACTTGATCTAAAGTTTAAATATATTGTACAAAATTAATTTTGATTGCTAAAGATTCAACATTTTGGTAGAAAATTAATCTATTTGGTTGAAAATTAAGTTTATTGTTAAAAATTTATATTTTTGTTTAAAATCAAATTGTTGATTCAAAAATTCACATATTTTGTTGGAGATTCACCATTTTAGTTGAAGATTCAACTAATTTGTGAAAACTCGTCTTCCTTAGTTAATTTAAATTATTTGGGAATTCGCTTTTTTTTTGGTTGATTTTTTTTTTAACTGAGAATTTAATGATTTTTTTTTGTTAGGAATTTAAATTTTTTAGTTAAAACTTCGATTCATTTGTTGAAAATTTATCTTTTTTATTGAAAATTAATCTTGTTTGTTGAATTTATCTATTTAGTTGAGGATTCAACTATTTAGTTGAAAATGCGTTTTTTTTGTTGTAAAAAAATTCGTTGAATTTTATTGGTTTCAAAACTATTTTTTTTAACAAAAAATTTAACTATTCCATTTTAAGTTGAACATTCATCATTTTTAGTTGGAAGAGCTTTAATTCAATCAAAAATACCTAGAGAAGTGGAAGCAACAACCCGAAAAAGATTTTCGATAACAATACAAATTTTAAAAAATTTATTGAATTTTTTATAAACAAATAAGTGAATTAGAATGGTTTCGTGGGGATTGGTGGCGAGTCCTCACAATTCAACAAACAAGATTAATTTTCTATGCGAACAGACGAATTTTCAACAAAATAGTTAACTTTTCAAGCTAAAAAGTCGAATGTTTTAAAAAACAGTTGACTTTCAAACCGGAAATAAGAATCTTAAATAAAAACTCAATTCTCAATTAAAAATAAATTTTCAACAAAGTAGTTGAAGTTTTAACTGAAAAATATACATTCTTAACAAAAAGAAAAAAAAAATAAATCATTAGATTCTCAGTTTCAAAAAACTAAATATCATCGAAAAAAGACGAATTCTCAAATAATCTCTCAAAATTTACTGACATATTCAGAATTTGAAAAAGTTCTCGACGTCTGGCCGCGCTGTTAGCTGACGCGTCGCGAGAACTGCTCTGTCAGGCAGCGTTCTCGAAGTTCAGTCTGCGCGGGCAGACGTCGAGTACTTTTTCCAAAGCTGCATATCTCAGTAAATTTTCAACGATTCAATATGAGATTTGTCCACGGCCGTTTTTTTTGCCCCACTCTGTGTTAGAGCACGCCTCTTCCCCCACCCTTCAGAGCGTCACGTAACATGTGGAAGCTTCCTTATCGTGTTCATCAAAGTCATCAGTGATTTAGATTTTATTGTTAGTGCTCTTTATTTCATGAATATTTCGTAAATTTGTATTTCTATTGAATTGTTATTCACCCGCATGAAAGTATAAATAGGAGAGTTGACGAATGAATACTAAGACAGAACGTCATGAAAATGCTTGAAGTTGAAGCAATTTTCGAGGAAGAAAAGACTCGCATCAGCTTGAGGAGGCCGAAAGATTTGGACCTTTGACACCACGCGAAGAGTTACAAGTCTGCGCGTTGTTATGCAAATACGGGGGCAGGCATTGTGCCTCGAATCTGGAGAATAACACGAGTGCACTTTGTGTAAAGCATTCGCTTTTTTCTCCTTTTTCCCCCTTTTTTCCGAGATATGAATGTATTCGTTACATGATTCTTATCAGTTGCGCCTGAGTTGTCGCTCGCGAGTCGATGAATATTTCCTGTCCAATAGGGCGTCCTAAACAAATCAAATGTATTTTTTTTTTCGACTGGGCACTATTAATTAGGAGTTTTTTTCGATGGAATGACAAACTTTTTATCTACTGGTCAAAATCAGAATAGTTATATTTTGCTGCGGAAAAAATTCTTCAGCTCCGCTGGGATTCGAACCCAGGTCTACAGTATACCAGTCGGGTACTAAGCTACTAAGCTGTGGAGGAAACGAGATTATTTTTTTTTACAATAAGCGAACGACGACGCTATACGTCTTGTAAGAATGAATTTTTCAAATTTTATTGAAAAGTTGAGTTTTGATCATTTGTTATAGTCTAGTGGATTAGAGCACCTGGCCGGCAATCTGTAGACCTGTGTTCGAATCCCAGCAGAGCGTGAAATTTTTTTCACAAGTGAAGACTATAAGCATTTTGGTTTATATCAGTAGATCAAAAATTCGTGATTCCAACGACAAAAAACTATTTTGTAATTTTTGTAGCCAAAAAGGAGAATCTTGGAAAATTAATTTATTACAAAGTAGTTCGACTTTTAACCAAGTATTTGAATTTTCAACTAAATGGTTCAATTTTTAAACAATAAATAGTCAAATCATCATAAGAATTATTTAATTTCAAACAGGAATGTTGAATTTTCAACAAAAAAGTTAATTTTGAACCAAATCGCATGATTTTCTACCAAATTGTAGAATCTTCAAGATTCAAGATGACTTCTCGGTGAAACATTAATTTGATTATATTTCAACTGAAAGAGATTTTTTTTGAAGAAAAAATAGTTGAACCCAACAAAAAAAAGGTCAATAAAACTCTTGAATTCTCAACCAAAACAGATTAGTTTACAGCTAACCAGTTGGATTTTTAACTAAAAAATGAATTTTCAACCACAAAGATTAATTTTCTACCAAAAAGGAAAATTTTCCAAAAAAATACATGAATTTTCAAGCAAATAGTTAAATTTTTACCAAAACAATATTTTATACCAAAACAGACGAATTTCCAACCAAAAATTTTTACTTTTCTACCATAAAAGATGAATTTCAAATAAAAAGAAGGAACTTTCAACAAAAAATTTGCATTTTCGATCAAAAACGAAGAATTTAACAAAATCCTTGAATTTTTAACAGAATAATTAAATTTTTGAGAAAATAGTTGGATAATCAACTAAATAGCTGAATTTCCTACCAAGAAGATTATGTTTCTACCAAAAAACGAATTTCCAACCACTTAAATTCAACTAAAAAGATGGATTTTTAACAAAAAATTTGAATCCTCAAAAGAAATGATCAATTTTCAACAAATTCGTTGAATTTTTAACATATAGAGGATAATTTTTCAAACCAGAAATGGAATAGTTAAATTTTCAAAAGAAAAGAATAATTCTGAGCAAAAAAAAAAAAACGAATTTTCCACAAAAAACTATGAATTGCAATATAAAGCTTAATTTTTAACGAAATAGTTTAAATTTTTTCTGAATTGTTGAATTTTCAAACCTAAAATAATACTTTTCAATGAAACATGCAATAGTTAATATTCCAAACAAAAAAGTTTTTTTTTTTGAAATCAAAAACAGTTGTTTTTATTAATTTTATTATTAATTTTCAACCACGCTCTTGCATTTTTAACCAAAAAGGATGAAATTTTAGTCAATAAGAATAATTTTCTATCAAAAAAATATAAATTTTTAACGAAATAAATAAACTTTTAATCAAATAGTAAAAATTTCAAATAAAAAGTACAAATATTTTAGGAGACAGTTGAATTTTCAACAAAAAAGTTAATTTTCAACGTATGAAGATGTATTTTCTACCAAGAAGATTTAAAAGACAAATTCTGAACGAAAAATGTAACAGTTGATATTAAAAAAAAATTTTATTTGGATCAAAAAAAAAAATAAAATTTTAAAAAAAAAAAAAAAAAAAAACGTTGCTAGAAAAGAAACAAATTTTTAACGAATGAGTTAAATTTCCAAGGTGTAAAGTCGAATTTTAGACTAAGTTCTACCTAAAAATATAACTTTTCAACAAAATATTTAACTTTCAATCAAATAGTAAAATTTTCAAATAAAAAATATACATTTTTTAGGAGACAGTTGAATTTTCAACAAAAAAAATTAATTTTTAACATACAAAGATGCATTTTCAACCAAGAAGATTCATTTTATACCAAAAAGGATGATTTCTAAAAGGAAAATGTAATGGTTGATATTAAAAAAAAATAATTTTGATCAAAAAAAAAAAAAAAGAAATGGATTTCCGAGAAAGACGATTAACTTCGCTCAAAAAAATCAAATTTTCAGCAAAAGAGTTGAATTTTCAAGGTAGAAAGTCGAATGTTTAGATTAATTTTCTACCAAAAAATATAAATTTTCAACAAAATATTCAAACTTTCAATCAAATAGTGAAAATTTCAAATAAAAAATACAAACTTTTTTGGAGACAGTTGAATTTTCAACAAAAAAGTTGAATTTTAACCAACAAAGATGCATACAAAGAAGATTAACTTCGATTGAAAAAAAATTCCAAAAAAATGTTTAAATTTTCAAGGTAAAAAGTGGAATATTTAGAAAACAGTTGACTTTTACACAGTTAATTTCCACCAAAAATAGGCAAATTTCTAACAAAATAGTTGAATCCTCAACCAAAAAGACTAATTATCCACCAAGAAAATCATGTCTCTATCGAAAAGGATAAATTTTCGATAACACACATAAATTTTTAACAAAATAATAGTTGAGTTTGAAACATAAAAATATAAGTTTTTAACAAAAAATTGAATATTTGAAGTTTCAATTAAAAAATTAATTTTCAAGTTAAAATAACAAACTTTGTTTCATAAATAAACTACCAATTTTTATTACTAATTTTTATATATTAAAATATTTTTTATATATAAATTTTAATTTTCGCGGAAGTTATCGTTCTAAGATCTTAATTAAAAAAAAAAAAAATTTGAACAAACTCTAGAACTCTAATTTATAAAGTTTCTATTAATTATTTAATTAAAAATATTTCTTTGATTTAAACTATCTGATTAAAATTTGTTGAGATGAATGTTTGTATTTTGTGAATCTGGCATGATAAATAATAAATAATTAATGAATAATGACAAATAATAAAATAAATAATGAATTAATTTACTTGAAATCTATTGAAAATAAAAATTCAAATTAATTTTGTTTCCATTTTTTAAATTCCCGTCAATCATTGGGAAATTTAATAGATCGAAATTGGATTTGAAATTATTACGTGATACGCGTTTTAGTTATCACGCAAGTCTGCGCTTCGAAGCTGTCACCTCGTTCATTGGTTTCGATATTTTCACGCGATGCAGCGGGACACGTAATTTAAAAGAAGTAATTTCACCCCCTCCCCCCACCTCTTGGGATCGAATGTCGATGGATAATTTTCGAATTCCCTACCACGTCTCATTACTCGGCACGCTTCGGCGGATGCAATTTATTTATTGGAACATTTTTTTTTTTTCGATTATAAATTCACGCTGAACATATTGCGTTTGTCAGGTCGTCGTCGATTGGTACCGCTGATGATACCAGACGCTGAGAAAAAAAAATTAAGCCAATAAAACACAAAATACCACCTTGAATCGTAAAAAACTACCCCTTAGGAAAGGTGCAATTAAATTATTCTGAAAATAATTTTTTTAAAGAAAATTTTAAATTAAAATATTTTATCAACCCCCTATGAAGGGGGGGAAGGGAAGTTGAATTTAGTGAAAATTTGAAAATCAACTTAATATTTCAGACTTTAAATTCTTTCCCTGTTCCCCTTATTTCTTCTTCTTTAGAGAATTATTTTTTTTCATATTTTCAAAAAACTTCACGTTTTTCTCTTTTTTCTGCTCAAATCATACGAACTGAATTGAAAGAACACCAATAAGAAAATACAACTATTTTTTGGTAAAAAGTCTACTATTGTATTTTTGGATCAGAAATTATCTCGTTTGGTTAAAAATTTCACTATTTGTTTGAAAATTCAATTATTTTTCTAAAAAAGTAACTTCTTTGTTGAAAAGTCGTTCTTTTAGTCAAACATTCAAACTTCTTGGTTAAAATTTGAACTCCTTCGATGAAAATTCATTTTTCGTTTTTGAAAATTTTATTTCTTTTGAAAATTTGTTTTCATTAACTAAATATTGATTTAATTTTTTACTGAAAATTTAACTATTTCGTTTTTGGTACGGAATGTGTATTCTTTAGTTAATGATTTAACTGTTTGGTCAAAAATTTCTCTTTTTTAGTTCAAAAATCCATCTCTTTAGTTGAGCCTTTAGGCATTTTGTTGAAAATTAGTTTTCTTTTTAGTAAAATCACTTTTTTTTTTACTGAAAATTTAATTATTACATTGTTAGTTGAAAATTTTAATGTTTGGTGTGAAAATTGATCTTTTTGAGATGAAAATTCAACTATTTGGTTGAAAACTTTTTTTTGTGGTTGCAAATAATTTTCCTTAACTGAAAATTTAATTATCCTTTGATGAAAATGGATTTTTTGTAGTTGAAAATCTTAATATTTAAAAAAAATTTTTGTTATTGACTAAATATCAATTTTTTGCTAAAAATTTATCTATTTCATTTTTGGTTCAAAATATGTATTGTTTTAGGTAACGATTCAACTATTTGGTGGAAAATTTAGGAATTTTGTTGGAAATTAGTTTTCTTTTTAGAAAAAACACTTTTTTTCACTGAAAATTTAATTATTTAATTGTTAGTTGAAAATTTCAATGTTCGGTTTGAAAATTGATCTTTTTTAAACGAAAATTCAACTATTTGATCGGAAATAATTTTTTTTTTTGTGGCTAAAAGTCAATTTTTTCAATTGATAATTTAATTATTCGTGTCTTGTCAAAGATTAATATTTTTAATTGAAAATTCATCTTTTTGTTTGAAGTTAAACTTTTTCGATAAAAATTCATGTTTTTTGGATGAAAATTATACTATTGTTACAAAATCAACTTATTTTTTTTTCAAACCTTTGGTTGAAAATTCGTGTGTTTTGGTAGAAAAGTAATCTTATTAGTTAAAAATTTATCTGTTTCGTTCAAAATTATATTATTTTATTTAGAAATTAAATTTTATTGGTTGGAAACTAATTTTTCTATTAAAACTCAACTTAAAACTTATTATATTTTAAGTTTAATATTAATCGTTTTTCAGTTGAAAATGCAACTATTCTGTTGAAAATTAATTAATTTTGTTGAAAATTTGTCTTTTTCAGTAAAGAAGTAATCTCATCAGTTCAAATTTCATATTTTCGGTGAAATTTTTGTTAATTTTTTCATTTTCCCTATCTTTTATGGAAGATTCATAATTTTGTTTAAAATTCCTTTTTTTTATGAAACATCAGTTCTTCGACTGAAAAGTTAACTAAGCCATCTATGGTTTAAAATGGTCTTTATTAGTTGAAAATTCATCTCTATGGCTAAACATTGAAGTATTTTGTAAAAAATTAGTTTTTTAAAATAAATTTTTGAACTGAAAATTTAATTGAATCAGTTTTATTTGAAAGTATCTTTTTTGGTTGAAAATTTGGTTTGAAAATTTATCTTTTACAAATGAAAAATAATTTTTTTGTTTAAAAATTCATGAAATTTGTTGGAAACTTGTCTATTATGGTAGAAAATTAATCTTCTTGGTTGAAAATTTATCTTTTTTATTGTCAAATGTAACGGTTTGGTCGAAATTAGAGATTCTTCGATAGAAATTTGTTTGGTTGAATATTCAATTATAAAGTTAAAACATTTTTTTATTAGAAATTTATGGATATTTTTAGTTGTCTTTTTTGTAGAAAATAAATCTTTTTGTTCAAAAATTGAATTACTTTGTCAAAATTTATACTCCTCCGTTAAAAATACCTCTTTTTTTTTGTTAATGATTCATCATTCTGTTGAAAATTCGTTATTTTTTGGAAACTAATTTTTTAATCTGAAAATGTAATTATTCTATTTAACGATTGATTAAATTCCATTTTTTGTTGACATTCATCGTTTCGCTTGAGAATTCAACTGTTTGGTGAAAAATTTATTCATTATAAGTTAAAAATTTAACTAGTTTTTGAAAGTAAGAAAAAGAAAAAGAAAAAAAGACGCGACACAACTCATGGTTCCAGAAAATTAACCAGGGAGCAGAACTTGATAAAAGATTCTACACTTCAAAATATGAAAACTTTTCAAAATCCGTTCAACACACCATGACATTTTTTATTTCTATCAAGACTGGATACTTTTTTTTCAGTGAAAGTATTTGTTATCGAGAAATTTGTTTCTTGTCCAAAACTGGTTTGTTTTTGTTTAAACTTCCAAAAAATTTGATATAACAATTTGATTTTGGACGCTAGAAAGAAATTTGAATGCAATGTGGACAGAGAGACAATCCTACTTTATTATTAATAGAACCCTTTTTTATTCCAATTCTAATTTTAAATCCCCTTTTAAATTCTTTTCTTTAATTGCAAATATATGTCCCCTTTTTGTGTTGTGCGACAAAGCTGAAAGACAATATCATAGGAAAAGTAAAATAAACAAAGGAGAGAAAGGATTAAAAACCACATCGCGAAGTAAGTGGCCTATTCTAAACATGCCAACCCCTCTGTTCATAGAACAAAAGTAGCGATGATTTACATGTGGGGTGATCCCGAGTGTTGGAGCGAAACCCTAGCTTAAAGCCCCACTTGGCAAGTACCAAAAACACAGAACGAGTTGAGGACGATGGGTGGCGACTAATTTGAGGTTTGCTTGATTTTGCATGCGACAAAAAGTAACAGATTAAAAAAAAAAAGCTGATTTCGAGGGTCGAGACAAAAGTAATCACGCTTTAGAGTTTAGAATCAGGGGGTTGGTCTACCCATGAAAACCATTTAAAGTTTTAGTTTTTTTTCTTTGTTTTTTTTCCAGGGGGTTATGTGAGGAGGCAGGTTATGAGAAGTAGAAAAAAATTACTGGTGACGATTGAGCAATGTGGGGTGGAGATGAGAATAATACCGATGGTCTGAAACAATAGTTTTAAGTGCACTTGTGGGCTACTTGAACTTTTCAAAGCACTTGTTACACTAAAAATACAAATTACAATTAAGCCACGATTGTTGAATAATAATGATTAACCATTATACAAGAATAAGTCATTTACCAGATTATCAAAGGCCTTCCCCTGAGAATCATTAAACATTTTTTTTAAGGGATTGTATAAGAAGGCAGGTTATAAGTAAAAATGCTGTTGATGATTGAGCAATATCAGGTGGATTCTATTAAAACAATACTGTTGGTTTGAAGCAATAGTTTTATGTGAATTTGTGTGCCACTTGAAGTTTTTAGAGCACTTGTTCTATTGAGAATGTAAATTCCAATGAGACCAAGGTTGTTAAATAATAATAGTTAGAATAATATGAAATGGCTTGATGATATAATAATAATAATACAAGAATAACTCATTCTTTCAAGTGAACTTGTTTGCTACTTGAAGTTTCTAGAGCACTTGTTATATTAAAAATACAAATTCCGATGAAACGAATATTGTTGAATAATAATAATGATTAATATTACACAATACTAACACATTTTGTAGACTACTAAATACCCTAATCGAGACCCTAATGCAAACCACGCTTTAGAGTTTATGAACAGGTAGTTGACCTACCCATGAAAACCATTTGAAGTTTTAATTTTTTAATTTGTTTTTTTCCCCAAAGGGTTGTATGAAAGAAAAAAAATGCTAGTGATGATTGAGCAATGGTAGGTGGATTCTATAAAAAACTATAGCGTTGGTTTGTAACAATAGTTTTAAGTGAAATTGTATGCTACTTGAAGTTTCTATAGCCCATTTTATGTTAAAAATACAAATTACAATTAAACCACGATTGTTGAATAATAATGATTATCATTATAGAAGAATAACTCCTTTAGCAGATTACCAATGACCTACTCATAAACACCATTCAATTTTTTTTCAAGGGATTATATAAGAAGGCAGGTTATAAGAAGTAGAGGAAAATGCTGTTGACGATTGAGCAATATCAGGTGAATTCTAATAAAACAATACTGTTGGTTTGAAGCAATAGTTTTATATGAATTTGTTTGCCACTTGAAGTTACTACAGCACGTGTTATATCAAAAATACAACTTCCGTCGCAACGAATATTGTTGAATCATAATAAGAATCAATGTTAAACAATAATAACTTATTCTGTAGGTTATCATTAACCCTAATACAAATCACTCTTTAGAGTTTAGAATCTGGAAATTGACTATACCCATGAAAACCATTCGAAGTTTCAGTTTTTTTATTTTTTTATCAAAGGGTTATATGAAAGGAAAAAAAATCTAATGATGATTGAGCAATGTTAGGTGGATTCTATAAAAACAATAGTGTTGGTTTAAAACCATAGTTTTTAGTAAACTTCTATGCTACTTGAAGTTTTTAGAGCACTTTTTATATTAAAAATACAAATTACAATTAAACCACGATTGTTGAACAATAATGATTATCATTATAAAAGAATAACTTGTTGATGATTGAGCAATGTTAAGTGGATTCTATAGAAACAATATCGTTGGCTTAAAACAATAGTTTTAAGTCCACTTGTATCGCACCCTAATTTTTTGAGCACTTGTCATATTAAAAACACAAATTCCAATGAAACGAATATTGTTAAATCATAATAATTATTATTATTCAATAATAACTTATTTTGTATGTTATTGAATATCTTAATACAAACCACGCCTTAGAGCTTAGAATCTGAGGGTTGACCTACCCATGAAAACAATTAAATTTTTTTTTCAAAGTGTTATATGAAAAGTGAAAACAAAAAATCTGGTGATGATTGAGCAATGTTAGGTGGATTCTATAGAAATAATACCGTTGGTTCAAAACAACAGTTTTAAGTCACTGTATCGCACTTTGAGTTTTTAGAGCACTTGTTTGCCACTTGAAGTTCCTAGAGCACTTATTATATTAGAAATACAAATTCCGATAGAATGAATATTGTTTAATAATAATGATCATTATTATTAAACAATAATAACTTATTTTGTAGGTTATTAAATACCCTAATTCAAATCACGCATGAGAGTTTAGAATCAGGGGTTTGACCTAGCCATGAAAACCATTAAAAAATTTTTTTCATAGGGTTATATGAAAATTGAAAAAAAAATTCTGGTGGAGATTGAGCAATGTTAGGTGGATTATATAAAAGCAATACCGTTGGTTTAAAACAATCGCATTGGAAAATTTTTTTTCGAATTCTCATGAATGATGCCCGAAAATTTGTTCGAATCCACACAAAAATAAACTTTCTATTGATAATAAGATGTTTATATAAATTTTTTAAACAATTCATTATTATTTTTTGCAATTTTCTCTTAGAATGGAGATAGAAAGTCGCGGGTTTTTCAAAAATTTTCCACTTCTTCTCCAATTTTCAGTAAGGGAAAGGTTCTTTTTGATACATTAAACATAACTCTTAACAAACATGATTGTTTAAGCAATTTATCATTATTGTTAATCATATTATCTTTGAATAATGCTAGGAATTGCGTTTTTTTTTTTTTTGAAATTTTTTGAACATTCTGTTTACTTTTGACTTGAAGTAAGTTAATGTTTAATTTAATATAGCAAGAACAGTTTTTTTAAACAAATTGTTATTGTCGTCTATAGCTATCTTCTTCTATATTAATACTAGATTGTTGCGTTTTTTTTCTGAATTTTTTAACTTTCGTCGATTTTTCAATTATAGTGAATCAATATTGAATTCAAATTACCAAAAATTTAAACATTGGGAAAAAAGCAAAAATGATTTACGTTACATTGTGAAATACTATTTAAAAAATGATTCTTGTTGAGGTTCACTTTTTATTTGTTCATAGCTAAAAACTCTAAGCAAAACTAAAGATTTCAGAGAAAACGCAACTTTCTAGCACTTATCTAACAGAAGATGTAATTAATTATTAACTCACCCTATGTCAAAGGAAAAAAATAGTTGAAAATTCCAGAAAAAACGCAACTTTCATTCAAATTATATATTATTAATAATAATAAAAAAAAATTGTTCAAGCGAATGATTTTGTTAACTTCAATCAATTATTTAACTCACTCAAAGTGAAAAGTGAGCAAAAAGTTGAAAACTTCAGAAAAAACTGCAATTTTCTAACATTATTCTAAGAGAATATTATCAACAATAATAATAAATTATTCGATCAATTATGTGTATTAATAATAATAAACTATTACATCTCTCTAATTGAAAATTGGACAAAAATTGACAAATTTATTTGAAAAACCGCGACTTCCTATATCCATTCTAAGAGAAAATTTCTAAAAACAATGATAAATTGTTTTAACAATCGATTCAAATATCTAATTATTAGTGTAAAGTAGTATTTCATGTATTAAAAACAATTTGTATTTTAAATAAATTGACGTTCAGTGTTTTTTTGTCTACTGGTCAAAAAGTAATATTTCTGAATATTCATTTTTTTCATTAAAATTTGATAGGTATTAATGAAAATAAAATCAATAAATAATTATAAAAAATAATAAAATTAATTACTATCATTGAACAAGAATAACTCATTTTGTAGGTTACTAACGACCCTAATACATATCACGCTTTGGAGATTAGAATCAAGGGTTGGCCTACCCATGAAAACCGTTTAGGGTTTTAATTTTTTTTTCCCCGTTTTTTTTTGCAAGGGATTATATGAGAAGGCAGGTTATAAAAAGTAGGGGAAAAAAATTGCTGGTGACGATTGAGCCATGTAGGGTGGATTCTATTAGAATAATACCGGTAATTTGAAACAGTGGTTCCAAATGAACTTGTCTGCCACTGGACATTTTTATAACAATTGTTATATGGAAAATACACAAGAATAACTTATGTTTTAGGTTACTAAAGAACCTTTTTTCCTTATAAATATTTTTTTTCTTAATAATAAAATATCCTAAACATTGAACATTTTGGGGGATGATCGTGGTTTCATGGGGGTTGATTAAAAAATAAAAATTTCTCGTTGTTACTGACCTGTTGATGGCCAGGACGAGACTGAGGCTGGGAGAGAGCCTGGCCTGCATGGTCTACTTGCACCGCTGAAACTACAAGCAATTGTTTTTTTTATTTCGTCAAAATTTCGAAAAAAAAATTTTAGTAACAGCGAATAAAAAACAGACAACTACAGCAGTAACAATTGCAAAGGCACATTAGCAAAGGAACTCTACGAATTTGGAGGCAGGACGAAAGGATCGCAAACAAACAAGCTAGTTATTAATTTAATTAATTAGTTAATTAGTTTAAGAGACCAATAAACAGGCCAAACTCTCCTCGGCTCTCAACCGTAGCGTCCAACTTGAAATTTGTAGAATTCGTTTACACTTTCACGAATTACAAAAGCACACTAATTATTAATTATAAAAAAAAAATTATTATTTTTGTAGGCAGATGAGGTGAAGGCAACATATTAATACATTGTTTTTTTGTTGGTATGATACATTCAGTTTTTTCGTTCAAGTTATTATTTTAAACAATTTTAAATAATTTTTAGTGTTTCTCCTGAGAATCATGACAATTGAAAATAAGTTTAGACATGATGCTTAGTTTTAAACACTGATTGATAAAAATTCATTGTGTTGATATAAGAAATGTTTCTTGTGTTCTTTGGATTATTTTTCGAAATATTTCAGATATTTTTGTATCAGCTTTTCTGTAAAAGGGTATATGTAATCATTTAAAAAAAATCATTATATAGAAAACGATTCTCTTCATATCTTCAAATTTTTTTTAAATTTAATTGAAATCCATGAAAATCCTTTGGAAACTATTGAAATCCCTTGATACCTTTAGAAATATTTTTTAGTCCATTCCATAACGACTTCAGTAAATTTTCAAGTATTTCGGGAATTTTCCCAAAAGAAATTTCGGGAAAAATCATTCACGATTTCGATTGTATTTATTTCGAGAATTTTCCCTAAAATGAATTTGGGAAAATTTCCTTACAATTTCAGTGAATTTTTTACGTATTTTTGAAATTTTCCAAAAAAATTTCCTAAAGATATCGGTAAATTTTTTGAGTGATTTTGGAAATTTTCCACAAACAACTGCAAAACAATAAAAAAACTACAGATAGGTGAATTGTCAACTAAAATATATAAATCTGCAATGAAAAATTTAATAGTTAATTTTGTAGTTAAAAAAAATTATTTTCATCAAATGAACTAAATATTCAACTAAAATGGTGAATCTTCAACAGAAAAAAGCGACTTTTAAGAAACGAGTATTCAACAAAATAGTTGAATACTCAATTAAGATAATATATTTTCAAGTAAATAGTTGAATTTTTAACTGAAGAAGGTACATTTTCAACCAAAAATATAATATGTAAATTTTCAGTTGAAAAAATTTATTTCCGAAAAAAAATAATTTTCAAATAAATAGTTAAATTTTAAACCAAAGAATTGAATTTTGGCCAAAAGAGTTGAACTTAAAACAAAAAACTGCGACTTTTTAACAAACAGTTCTCTTTTAACGAAATAATTGAATAGTCTTCAAAAATAGTTAAATTATTAACCAGATAATAAAAATTGTAGTCGGAAAATAAGAATTTTCCATAAATAGGTTGATTATCAACTAACAGATGTAAATCTTTAATCAAAAATGGAATAGTTTATTTCTCAATTTCAAAAATTAGTTCGAAAAAACAGAATATTCAACTAAAATTACGAACCTTCAACCGAAAAATCGATTTTTAACAAAAAGCTGAAATTATAACTAAGTAATTAAATTTTTAAACGAAAAGATATTTTAACCTGGAAGATTAATTTTTTACCAACTAAAACGATTATTCAATCCAGTGTATAAATTTTCATTTGAAAAAGATATAATTTCTACTGAGACAATTATTTTGTACAAAAAAAACAAACAATTTTCAACAAAATGGATAAATTTTGAACTAACGATATAAATTTTTAACTAAAATAATGAATCTTCAACCAAAGAATGGAATCGAGAACCAATGTGTTTAACTTTCAACTTATTAGTTGAATTTTCAACCAAAAAGAGGAATTTTCAACAGAAAAAATTAATTTTCCAAAACAAGAAAAACATTAACAAAATACACAAAATAGATAAATTTTCACAAAAAAATTAAATTTTTCTTTTTGTTGGTTAAAGATTAGATTTTCAATAGAAAATGTAACTATGCCATTTTTTGTTGAAAATCATCTTCTTTAATTAGAAATTCATCTGTCTGGTTGAAAATTACAGTATTTTGTTGAAAATTAGCTTTTTATTGACAATTAATTGTGTAAACTGAAAATTAAATTTTTTCTATTTTTTTATTAAAATTACCTTTTTTTTTTAGTTGAAAATACAACTGTCTGGTTAAAAATTCCAGTATTTTGTTGACAACTAAATTCTGTGAATGAAAATTAAATTTTCCCATTCTTTGATGGAAGTGTATCTTTTTTGGTTGAAAATTCATGTAATTTGTTTAAAGTTGAATTTGTTTGTTTTTTTGACGATTCATTGTTTTAGTTGAAAATTCCTCTCCTTGGTTAAAAATTTGATTATTTATTTGAATTTCTTTTTTTCTGGTAATTATGTTTTTAAATAATTTTTTTTGGTTGAAGATTCATCATTTCGTTGGAAATTTGTATTCAGTTGAAGATTGGTGATCTTTTTATTGATCTTTCTGGATGAAAATGTAACTATTTGATTGAAATTTACTTTTTTTGGGTAGAAAATTATTTTTTTAACTGACACTTTTAATTCTTCCATTTTTAGTTTGAAATTCATCTTCATTATTGGAAAATATAACGACATGGTTGTTAGTTGAACTTTTTTCACAAAAGTTTGTTTGATTGGTTGATGATTTATCATTTAATTGCAAATTCATATCTTTGGTTGAAACTTTAACTCCTTCGATAAAATATTATTTTTTTAAATTTTACCATTTTTTTTTTATTTTGTTATTATTTGTTGAATATTTTTGTATCTGAGAATTTGAATATGCCATTTCTCGCTAAAAATGATCTTTTGTAGTTAAAAAATTATCATTCTGGTTTGCAAATTAGTTTCAGTTTTTAAAAATTAATTTTTTTCATTGAAAATTTATTTATCGCATTTTTGGTTGAAAATGCATCTTTTTTAGTTAGAAATTGATCTTTTATAGGCGAAAATTCACCTATTTCTTTGAAAATTCATCTTTTATATTTGTATCTTCAACGACTTGGTTGAAAAACGAAATCCTTTTTATGAAAATTTGTTTATTTTGTTGATTATTTATAATTTAAGCTGAAAATTCCTCTCTTTGGTTGAAAATTGAACTATTTCATAAAAAATCCATATCATCTCTCTAAAACGTGGTTGATTGGACTCATTACTCTACAGCAATCCTCGCCTCAAATTTTCCAACCCAAAACTGAAATTTCCCAGCGAAAATGTTTGGAAAAAAACCGGAAAATTTGGTACATCACAGACCTCTGCTGGATTTCCTCTCATATTTTTTCGCAAGGGCTGTAAGGCCCCTATTGATATGGTGGTATCCGACAGAGGGAGGGGAAGGGGCGGTGGAGGTGGAGGTGCATAAAAAAAGTGCGCCAGATGATAATCAACCGATAGAATTTGGTTAAACAGTTGGACGTGGCGGCGGTGGGCGGCGGCGGTCGGCTCGCTTAATAAAAATCCGGGCCCAAGTCGTTCGTTACGAAGTTGCCGGTCCCCTGTCCCCTGTGGTCCCCCCGCGGTCCCGGGGTCCCCCGCTCACACGTACGTTTTGCAGCTAAGCGCAGAGTCAGAGGACTTGGTCCACCACTACGCGTCGTGAGGCCTCTGTTTACACGCGGATCGAGTGCATACACTCTCTACTCTACGCGTCCGCTGGCCACGAGTACGGTAGCGATACGTTTCTCCGACAAATAAATAAAATAAAACCGTAAGCGAGGGAATAAAATGTGATTTACAACGGTGGAAAGACAATGGCCGAGGCTCCGCACGATAATGTATGCGGATGGCGCGGACTGGTACTGGGATACTGACTCCTGATTGGTCGTACCCCAACGCCAGCGCTACAACGGAAAGCGATAAATAACTGCGAGCAGATAAAACCTTTCTTTCTGCCTTTCTGCCTCCTTTCTGCCTTGGCTTTAGCACGCTCAAGCCTTTTCCTTTCTATCCTCCTCCTTCTTTCTATCCTTCTCCTCATTCTCCTTTCTGTCCTTCTCCTCCGTTGTCCCTGCATCGCTTGAGCTCGAGCACATGCACGAATGCAGCGTCGAGTTCGAGCGATTTTGAATCGGCAGGCCGGTTATTCGCACGAAGGACGACCTCTCTAAGTGTCCGTATCCCCCCGAGTCCCGTCAAACACGAGACAATCACAATTTAGTCCCATTGATGGGATTACCTCGATTTTTTGAGAAAGAGGATGCAAATTGGTTGAAGCTTTGGCTGTAAAGAACTCGGCCCTTTTCATCATTAGACAATAGGGCAGAGGTTCCTGAGAAGGGCTGACAGAAAAAAAAACTTTCTTTAAAACCAATATTTTGCTCGAGAGGTCGAGTAGGATCAGACCGGGGAAAAACCGACAGCGCTGGGCAAAGGCGAATTATCTGAAAGTAACATTGCTATTTCATTTTCCACAAAATAGATGAATTTTTAACCGAATATCTGACTTTTCAGCTAGAGAAATGAATTTTTGACTGAGAAGACTAATTTCCTACGGAAAAAGACGAATCTTTAGCACAATACGTTAAGTTTCAACTATAAAAGATATATTTTAAATTGAATAATTAATTTTTTAATCCCCAAAAAAAAAAATTCATGACAAATATTTAATTTTTCAGCAACAGAGATGAATTTTTAATAGAGCAGAGAAAATGTATACCAAAATAAATGGATTTGCGACTAAAATGATTAATCTTCTACAAAAAAATAAATGTCCAACAAATTAGTTCAACTTTCAACCAAATAGTTGAAGTTTTAACAAGAAGAATTGATTTTCAACCAAGAAGATTATTTTTCTCCAAAAACAGACGAATTTTCAATAAATTATATTCTTGTTCTCAAATGATTGAATTCTCAGCTAAGAAAAAATCAATCAGCAAAAAATGGAATTGTTAATTTTTTAGTTAAAACAATTTTCGAAAAAATAGTTAAGTATTTAACTGAAAAAATTAATTTACAAGCAGGGAGATAAATTTTCTACAAAAAAGGATTGATTTTCATAAGGAATACATACGTTTTCAACCAAATAGTTAGATAATAATTCAAAAATGTTCAAATTTCTACAAAAAGAAATGAATTTTTTACTAAAATAATAAACGTTTATTAATAAACAAAAAAATGACTTTTTAACAAAGTAGTTCAACTTTTTTCCAAATGTTTGATTTTTCAACCAAAGAAGATAAATTTTTAATAGGATGGTTGAATTTTCATAAAAATAATTAAATTTGCAACCAAGCAGTTGCATTTTTAACAAAAAATAAAAAAGATTGAACTACTACCCAAAGAGATGAATTTTCAACAAAACAGTTGAATTTTTAACACAAAAAGACGAATTTTCAACAAAACATTTCAATTTTCAACCAAAAAGGATATAATTGAAATAGTTGGAAAGTTAGATATTTGATTGGAAATTTCTTCCACTCCTGTTTGGAAATTGACATTTTTTAATGTTGAAAATTTATCTTTTTTTGTGCAAAATTTGTCTTCGTTTAGTAGAAAATTATTTTTATCGGTTGAAAATTCATCTATTTGGTTAAAAAATCGTTTATTTGGTTAAGGATTAATTGTTTCAGTTACAAGTTGACTTCTTTAATTGAAAATTTGAATATTCCATTTTTATGGAAATTTTTCATCTTTTTTGATAGAAAAATCTTCTTGATTGAAAATTCATCTATTTTGTTGAAAACTCAACTATTTGGTTCAAAATTAATTTTTTCGGTTGAAAAATCGTCATTTCAATTAAAAATTCGATTCTTTGGTTGAAGATTCATTTTTTTTTAGTTATAAGTTTACTTAGTTAACTGAAAATTAAAATATTCCATTTTTATGGAATTTTTCATCTTTTTTGATGGAAATTTAATCTTCTTGATTGAAAATTCATCTGCTTCGTTGAAAACTCAACTATTTGGTTCAAAATTATTTTTTTTTGGTTGAAGATTCGTCATTTTAGTTAAAAAATTGTTTCGTTGGTTGAAGATTCATTTTTCTAGTTACAAGTTTACTTCTTTAACTGAAGATTAAAACATTCCATTTTTATGGAATTTTTGATCTTTTTTGGTAGAAATTTAATCTTCTTGGTTGAAGATTCGTAATTTTAGTTGAAAAGTAATTTCTTTAGTTGAAGATTCATTCTTTTAGTTGCAAGTTCACTCGTTTCATTCAAAACATAAATATTTCATTTTTATGGGAATTCTTATATTTATTGATAAAAATTCAATCTTCTCGGCTGAAAATTCATTATTTTGTTGTTGAAAACTCACCTATTCGGTTGAAAATATTTTTTTTTTCGTTTGAAGATTTGTCATTTTACCCACATTTTTTCTTGAAAATTGATCAATTTTAGGTAAAAACTTATCTATTTTGTTGAAATCACTTCTGTTTTGGATTGAGAATTAAATTATTTTGGTAGAAAAATCTATTTTTGGATTTAAAATTATTCTGTTTCGGTTGAGGTTTTAACAGATTTGTTGAAAATTTGTCTTTTTCGATTTAGCCTAAAATTAGTTTAAAATATTTTTTAGTTTGAACATAAAAAATGACATTTTTTTTCTGTTGAAAATTTATTTTCTTTGGTTAAAAAATCAACTAATTGGTTCAAAGTGGAACTGATTTTTAAAAATTCATGTTTTTGGATTCAGGTTCATTATTTTAGTTGAAAATTAATCTATTTGGTTACATACTGAACTATTTTTTTGAATTTGTCCTTTTTCGGTTAAATTCAACTGATCATAATCAGAAATAATAATATGTTTCGGTTCAAAATTCAACTACATTGTTAAAAATTAATTTTTTGGTTTGAAATTTATATTTTTTGGTAAAAAATACAACTGTCTGATTAAAATTATTCAAATTGTTGAAACGATTAACCGGTCAAGTGTGGAAGATTTCCTCTAATTTAAAACCAAACTTCTCACAAAAGTATCCTTCAATTTCCGCACAAAATTCTTCCTATTTAGCATAAAAAAAACCTATTTCCCGAAAGTCAGTATTTCTAAAAGATTATTTAAGTCGCTTATTGAGTGGCCCGGAGGATACAAAAGAAGCGGTTTCCGCAGTTTCTAAATAAAGTTTTTCCTTCCCTGACCGCCTTCGCATTATCACGTAACATTGAGGGTAACGTGGGGTAAGCCGAAGGTTGCGTTCGAGCGAAATGTAAATTTTTCTCGAAACTCTTCTGAGCTCTCTTTTTTTTCTCCTGCCTTGGGGTGTTGGAAACAATGGAGGGTGGTTTAAGGGGCGATCGATCGTTTATGGGGGCGAGCTTGGGTCCAAGGGTGCCTTAGCTGCTTAGCTTTGCCTGAGAGGGGTGAGGAGGGTCGGCTTTACAGAAACATGATATTTTCCCCACACAGCTTGTTAAAAAATATCCAATACCATTCGTATATCCACACATTCAAGATTCCATGCACCCTATAAAAAAGGAACTTTCAACATTTTCCGACGTTGCCGGCTCTTCAGTAATCGAACTGTTTGATCCAAAATCCTTATTTGGACTTCAGATTCAATTTCATTCAATTCAATCCAATTTTATTCAATTGCAGTGAAAAATGACAGGGGGAGGTTTTAATAAGGGATCAAATGTTGGACGCTCTTCAACCCTCTTTGGGCGCATTTGTTTACCTTTCGCTGAAGCAGGGCTAAAGTTTCTTTTTAGGGTTAAACAACGGATGCGATATTAGGATTTGAAGGCTTGGAAAAGTGGCTTTTAAGAGAGAGTAAATACTGTTTTGAACCCTTATTTTTGTGGACTAATTTTTAAATGAGTGTCAAATCTTTACTTGTTTGTTCAGATATTTGCGCCTTAAAAGTGGGATTTTTCGGGTCAAAAAGGGCCAATGCAATTAAGATTTGAAATTTTTCTTGAAGATTTTGCATATCTTGGTAAATTTTCAATTATGCTCAAGTGACATCTTCTGAGTATGTTAAGCCTAAAATCAAAATAGATCTGTGGACCTACGTCCCGAAAAAATTCTAAATCAGGAGGACGCATTTTGAAAATTTCTGGTTCTTCGATCTTACATTTCAGCAGTGTTTTTTGGGACATAATGTGAGATCCCAATGGGATCCGTGTTGGACTTTTCTTTACTGGAATAATATTCTATTTCTAAAGCCTTAATAAATACGAAAATGATTAAATCGAAATGGATTTTCTTTACGAAAAATTGCATCCTTTGATATTTGAAAACGTGAAAAGGAATCTAAATAGGAATTAACCAAGAAGCTTGAGGGCGCTCCATGAGAGAAAAGAATATTTCAAAGTAATTTTGCAGAGATTTGAAAATACTTCCAAGTTCAAGAGCCGTGGAATATGGTCGCTTAAGGATAATCGTTGTGAGGGCTTAATTTGAGGGCGGCTGGGTACATGGCGGTACGATTAAACCAACCAACCCTCTGGATATAAATGGACAAAACGAAATAGAACTGCAAAACCAACCTCGTAAATCACGCTCTACTCGGCGATGCGTGCCGCTCGGAAGTGTTGGCTATCATGCGAGTATACTATTTTCTTTTTATACAATCATCACCGTAGGCTGCCGCAATTTTATCGCCCAGGGACCATTTCTGAGAGTTGGAAAAGGTAGGGGTGGTTATTGCTGCATAGGGACAATTTTTTACAGTTGGAAGATGTTTTTTGACGGCTAGGGACAGTTCTGGAGAGTCCGGAATTGTTCAGTTCGTTCTTAGGTTTGTAGGGACAACTTTGGATAATTGAAAATGGTGGGGGTGGTTCTTGGATGAGTGGAAACAAATTTTGAAAGTTGAAAACGACGAGGGTGGTGCTTGCGTACCTAAGGACAACTGTTGAGAGTTGGAAACGGCGGGGGTGTTGATTTAGTGCCTAGGGACAATTGTTGAGAGTTGGAAACATCGGTGTTGATTATTAGGTTCCTAGGGATAATTGTTAAGAGTTGGAAATGGCGGGCGTGGCTACTGGGTGCCTAGATACCATTCTTGAGAGTTGAAGAAGCGGAGGGTGATTTATTAGGTGCCTAGATACCATTCTTGAGATTTTAAATGGGCAAGGATGGTTTTTAGCTTTCAAGCGACAATTTTCGAGAGCTGGAAATGGCGATGGTTGTTATTGGTGCATAGGAACAAGTTTAGAGAGTTGAAAAAGATTTTTGGAGGTCTAGGGATAGTTCTGGAGAGCCTGAAATAGCCTGTCGGTGGTTTTTGGATGAGTAGAAACAATTTTTGGAAATCGGAAACAGCGGCGGTGGTTCTTGAGTACCTAGGGACCACTGTTTAGGGTTGGAAACGGCGTGTGTAGTTATTGGGTGTAACGTGACAATTATTTGGAGTTGGAAACGGCCGGGGTGGTTCTTGAGAACTTAGGGACCACTGTTGAGAGTTGAAAAAGGCGGAGGTGGTTATAAGCCTTCTAGGGAAAATTGTTGAGACTTGAAAACGGCGGAGCAGTTTATTGGGTGCCTAGGGGAAATTGCTGAGAGTTGGAAACGGCGGAGGTGGTTAGTGGGTGCCTAGGCAAAATTGTGAAGAGTTCAAAACGGCGGGAGTGTTTATTTAAAGCCTAGAGACAATTTCTGAGAGTTGGAAATGGTGGAGGTGGTTATTGGATGCCTAGGAAAAATGTTTAATAGTTGAAAACAACAGGGGTGTTTATTTAATGCCTAGAGACAATTGTTAAGGGTTGGAAAGGGCGGAGGTGGTTATTGGATGTCTAGGGTCAATTGTTC
>CAKNXH010001451.1:53000-73246 GCA_932178445.1 Andricus quercusramuli
GGTGGCTATTGAGTTCCTAGGGACTATTGTTGAAAGTTGGAAACGGCAGGTGTGGTTATTGGGTGTCTAGGGACAATTATTCAGAGTTGGAAACGGCGGGTGTGGTTATTGGATGCATAGGGAAAATCTTTGAGAGTTGGAAACGGGGGGTGTGGTCATTGATTGGCTTTGTTCAGAGTTGGAAACGGCGGGTGTGGTTATTGGGTGTCTAGGGAAAATTTTCGATAGTTGGAAACGGTGGAGGTGGTTATTAAGTGTCTAGGAAAATTTTCTTACAGTTGGAAACGGCGGAGGTGGGTTTTGGGTGCCTAGGGTAAATTTTTGAGAGTTGGAAAGGGCGGAGGTTGTTTTTGAGTGCTCAGGGGCAACTTTTGACAGTTGGAAAAGGCGGCTGTGGGTTTTTGGCGTCTAGGGGCAGTTCTTTAAAATCAAAAATTGTAAGGGTGATTCTTGTGTTCCCAGGGACAATTTTTGATAGTTGGAAACGGTGGGGGTACTCGGGATCCTAGGGAGAATTTTCTATATTTGAAAGTGACGAGAGTACAAATTCCGTTGGATGAAATTTCCGTTTATAATTATAAAAAAAAATTATTTTTGAAATTCAATCAATTTTAAGATTGAGAGGTCTTTTACAATAACTTTGATTTCAATTATGTCAGTTTCAATGAATTTCTATGTTGATTCTACTGATAACTTTCCACATGGCTGAACCTTTTGCTCAGATTTTTTTTGTGAGATTTCAAATCCACATTACACTCAGCTTTTTCGTTATCTATGAATGTAAAACACATTTTATTTTTAGACTGCAGTATCTTTCCAGACTTTTGCTTTCGCTGCATCCATTAGGTAATAATTACTTAAAATAATCTATGATCGATACGAATAGGAATTTTTTGAAGCGTAAGGAAATTCGAATCGGTTCGAGTGGCCAGCACAAACGGAACAGTCGGTTAGATATGCAATTATTTAAAATACCAATCACGGAAATGAAAGTCGAGCCCGGCGAATATTCGGCCGGATTTTTGAGGCGGAAAAACTCTCTAAAGATTTTTCCGGTTCGAGAGACAGCAATGCAAACCTAAAATCGAATACGAAGGACGGAGATTCGGGAGCAGCACTCTTTCACCAACGAAAAATTGAATGTGCATTACTTCAACTCTGCATTATTTATACCTTTTTTAAAAAAACATTATTTCACCTAAAAATAATTCTTGATGTAAAATATTATTGAAGATATTAACAAAAATATTTTAGAAATTGAATTTTTTACTTAATATTACCACATCAGAGCTCAATCAAGAATAATTGTATACAAGAATTCAATAAATTGTGAAAAAATCTATAAAAACTTTTTAAATTGTCAGTTAATGAAATAATAAAATTCGTGCTTTTAAAGTTGACTTTTTTTCGACTTAAATTCACCAAAATATCTATCGATTCCAAATTAATTATTCTTTTTTAGGATCCCAGTACGCTTTTTATTCATCTAGTGATGACTTCGAATTCCAGAATTTTGTTTTGACCCACCCTTTGCTCAAAATCTTAAAAATTAAGATTTCAATTTAAAATGACCCGGATTTGTCATTTGTTAGAATATGCCCTGACAATTGGAACATCCGGTGATGGTTATCGTGACTTGCTATCACGTAGATTAAATTAAATCATTAAGCGCGAAACAGGATGACCATGTGTGGTATATACTACCCGCTTTTTTGTTTCAATTGCTAGTTAACGCGCTGAGAGTCGAGCTTCGCTCACTTAAACACAAACATGATTTATCCCTCTGCAATCAACTTCATTCAGAGATTAAATCTCATTTAATTCATATCCATTTTATTCTTCAAGTGTTCAATTATTTCAATTTCTTTCAATTTACTATTTCGTAATTAAAACCCTCCCTAACAGGGTGTCTACTCAAATTCTAGAAGAAAAATTCCCTAACAATTCTACGATTTTTCCAGGTAACTCAAGTTTTTCCAGGTGCAATTTTCTAATCCATTTTTTTCTGAAAAAAGATCTTCTCCTTTCGCTTCGCTGGGAATCGAACCTCAGAACTTCCGATTGCCGGTTGGGTGCTCTACCATTAAGCTTCTAGAGAGATCGAGAGGAGAAACTCTGTTCATAAATACACGGATTATTTTGCCAGGTGTTACAAATCAAATTTCTGAAGAAATCTGTATTATCATTAAAATATAACAGGAAATAGTTAACGTCTTTTCAGACTAGATGGAGTTATAAATTAAAAATTATTTTGATTAATTTTTTTTCAGTATTTCTATGGTAGCTTAATGGGAAAGCATTCGACCGACAATCGGAAGTTCTATGGTTCGATTTTCAGCGGAGCGAAAGGAGAAGATCTTTTTTCAGAAAAAAAATTAATTGAAATAATGTTTAATTCATAACTCCATCTAGTTTTTTTCAGTTAAATAATGCTAAAAAAATAATCAATTATCTCTTGAATTTATCGCTAAATTTCATGAATTTGAATCATTGAAATACATTTTTATTTTATTTTCTTGTACTTCAAATTTAGTGCATATTTAGTTTGAATTTTCAACAAAGAAGTTCAATTTTGAACTAAAGAAGATCAGCTTTCAACAAAAAATGTAATAATTAAATTTTCGGTTGGAAAAATTAATTTTCCACACAAAAAAATGTCTACCAAATTGATGAATTTTCAAGAAAAGCGTTTCACTTTCTACCAAAAAGTATAATTTTTAACTATAATGATGAATATTCAACAAAAATAATTGAATTTTCAACCAAAAAAGATCAATTTTCAACCATATAGTTGAAGTTTGAAATAACAAAGATCAGTTTTCACCAAAAATAGAAAAGTTATATTTTTAGTTGAAAATTTAATTTTTAACAAAAAGAAAACTATTTTTCAAACAAGTGAATACAACCAAAGAAGACGATGAGCTGAAGTTTTAACCAGAATGGACGATTTTTTTAACAAAAACTTAATTTTTCACCAAATATTTAAGTTATCAAATACCTTGAACAATTTTCAACCAATTATTCGAATTTTCACCAAAAAGATCATTTTTTCACTGAGAAGATTAATTTTCTACTGAAAAGAAACGTATTTCCTAAAAATAATTTAATTTTGAACAAGAAAATACGAATTTTTAATGAAAACATTTATTTTTACCCAAACAGTGCAATTTTTTTCAAAACTGATGAAATTCAAGGCCAAAGGAAGGAATTTTATATAAAAAAGTTGAATTTTTAACATGAAAAGTAGAATTCTCAACTAAACCAAAATAACAAATTTTTAAGAAAATACTTGAAGATTCAAACAAATAGTTTAATTTCAAACCAAAAATGGAATATTTCAATTTTCAGCTAAAAAATTAATTTTGAAATGAAAAATAAACGATTTTTTTTACAAAATAATTATATTCTCAACTATGCGGTTTTATTTTTCACCAAAAATACGATTTTTCACGTAAAATGTAATTTCAACAAAATAATTTAATTTTTAATCAATTTTTTTTCAAAAAAAAAAAAAAAGAAAAGAAAAGAAACCTGTTAAAGAGATGAAAATTCTGAAATGAAAAATATAACAGTAGACTTTTTAACCGAACAAGAAAAGTGGAATTTTATAAAGCAGGGGGGGAGGGGAAAGGAAATTTTTATAAATTCTTATATCCTATCAATTTTAAAATTACGTATTTTCATATGCCCAAATTTCGAAAAATGTTCGCCCCGGAATTTTAGAATTATTTATGAAAATATTAGAATGACAACCGGGTAACGATCAACACTAAAATTATTTTTAATGCTACGATAGAAAAATTACTCAAAATTATAGAAGTATTTGGCCACTATTTAAAATTTTTCAGAAGTGAACAATTTTTTTCTAATTTTTGGTTGCAAAATTTATTTATTTTTGGTTGAAAATTTAGCCACTCAATTTTTTTTGCAGAAATATTGTCTTTTTTATAGAAAATTAATCTTTTTGGTTGAAAATTAATTTTTTTTAATGATTATTGAACTGTTCTATTTTTTGGTTGAAATAATGTGTTTTTGTTGCTAAAAAAATTATTCTTCATGCAACAAAATTGTTCACTTTGATAGAAAATTTAACGATTTTGTTCAAAATTCGCTTTTCCTCGCACAAAGTAATTTTTGCTTCTTTAAAATTCGACATTTTGGTAAAAAATTGATTTTATTGGTTAATAATTAATATTTTCAAGTTAAAAATTCTACTATTTGGTTGAAAATTCGTCTTTTTGGTAAAAATCTGATCTTTCTTATTGGAAATTCATCTGTTTGGTTGAAAAATTAAGCATTTTGTTTCCAAATTTATTTTTTCGGTTCCAAAACCGATTTTTTGATCGGATAATTCAACTATTCTATTTTAAGTTATAAATTCATCTATTTTAGTTGAAAATTCAACTATTTGATTGGAAATTCGTCTTCTTTGGTAGAAAAGTAATATCATCAGTTGAGAACTTTAATCTTTTTGGTTGAAAATTCATTTCCTAATTTGAAAAAAATTTGTTTCAACTGAAAATTTAGCTTATTTATATACTTTCTATACCTTCTCTTTCTATTCGCGTCTCCCCTTTGTGCTGCGATTCGCAATTGCTCTAAAGACTCTTCTTCGATATCCCCACTACTGCCATGCTAAGCGGAGTATGTATAATGCTCTCTCTCTTTCTCTCTGTACTTTTTTATAGTGCGATCTCCTCAAAACTCATGATTCCTCATAAAAATTTCAAAGTTAATCAACTAAAATTTCACTTTTGCCGTTTGGCCCCACTACCACACAATGTTTTTTTTTACATTTTTCTCTGTTCGAGAGCGGAAAAACCAAATAGACATTATCCAGGTGTTCTCATATCTAAAATATATTTTTTAAGTGTTAAATATTATTTAAATTTGTTTCAATTCACTATATATTAATTAAAAATGTATCTAAGGATAAATCAGTTATTAAAATAAATCTTCTTTTGAGTCTAGGTCTAGGGTGGTTGATTAGCGATTTTTGGTGAGAAAAAAAAGGGTTGGAAAGAATAGTTGGCATTAGTCTCGCTGAACCCCTTTGAACGCTTCGATGCAATTCGAAATTTATGAGCGTTAGGCTTTTCACAAATCCAATCTGATTGTTCGAAAATGGCTCGTGCCGAACTTTCTCAATGCCGAGGTTTTAATTCGGTCGGTATGAAATAATCGATAAATTGGCAGAGAATGAAGCTGATTGAAAAAATGCAACGAACCAATTCAAATAATTCAATAAGCAGATGTTCAATTTTTTTTTATTTTCAAGTCTTTTTTGGTAATTTATTCTAACTCCTTGCTCTGATTTTCGTATACATTAAGGGGAAACTGGAAAATCCCAAGAAATAAATATCCCCATATTGTAAAATTCCCGAAAAAGAAAATAATCAAAATGCAGAAAATTGACGAAATATAAAAGTTTCAACATGGAAAATACTCGAATAATAACATTCATGAATAATTAATAATATTAGTGAATTTAAAAATTCTTGAATAATAAAATTTCCGAAAGTTTGCAAATTTGTAGAATTTACACGATTCATATCTTTTTTTCAATAAATCATATTTGTTTATTAGGAATGCAATAGAGAAATATTTTCATCAACACAATTCTGTTTTTGAATGCAAAAGAGCAACAAAAGAGCAACATTTATATTACAAAAGCAATAATTTAGAAAAATATATTTTGTACATTCAAAATAAAATTTGCATTGAGAAATTTTTTTTACAATTATTGTTATGTTATGTCATGTTAAAAATTCATAATTTTCAGTAGAAAATCAATCTTATTGGTTGAAAATTCATCGTTTTTATTTCAAAATTCCACTATTTGGTCGGAAATTCGTCTTTTTGGTAGAAATTTTATCATTTTGGCAGAAATATAATCCTTATCATCTTTTTAAACTATTTTTCACAAAGTTACTTTTTTTGGTTGAAAACTAATTTTTCAAACTGAAAACTCAACTATTATACTTTAAGTTAAAAAATCAACTTTATTAGTGGATAACGCAACTATTTGATATAAAATTAATTTATTTCATTGAAAACTTGTTATTTCTGGTAAAAAATTCGTCTTTTTGGTTGAAAATCCATTGATTTGTTTAAAAATATATCTTTTCAGCTAAAAATTCAATTACTTGTTTGAAAATTCATATTTTTTAATTGAAAATTTTTTAGTGAAACATTTTTTTTAACTGAGAATGTAACCATTATATTTCGCTGCTGAAATATTGCATTTTTTATAGAGAATTAATCTACTTGATTGAAAATTGATATGTTTGGTTGAAAATTTAATTATTTGGTTGAAAATTCGCTTTTCGCGGTTCAGAATGATTTAAAAAAAATTGAAATTAATCCCTTTTAGCATGAAAACTTGATGTATCTTATTAAAAATTTGTCATAATTGGTAGAAAATTAATCTTCCTTGTTAAAAGTTAATATTTTTTAGTTCAAAATTCCACTATTTTGTCAAAAACTCGTCTTTTTCGTAGAAATTTAATCTTTTTGGTTGAAAATTCATCCTTTTTAGTAAAAAATTCACCTATTTGTTTAAAAATTTGTCCTTTTGATAGAAAAGTGAGTTTAATAATTAAAATCTTCATCTTTTTAGTTGAAATTCCATTTCTTGGATTGACATTTTTTTCAAGCAAATTTTTGTTAGAAATCCAATCTTTTTGGTCGAGAATTCAGCTGTTTGGCAGAAGAAGTTAACTAGTTTGTTTGAAAATTTATTTGTTTGTTTGTTTTGGAAACCAATTTTTAACTGAAATTTCGGAAATATAACTGTCTAACTGAAAACTCGTCTTCTTTGGTTGAAAATTCATTTAAATGGTAGAATTTTGTTTTAACCGAGAATTTAACCATTCTATTTTGTTCCTAAAATATTGCATTTTTTATAGAAAAATAATCTGATTAATTCAAAATTTATCTTTTTGGTTGAAAATTTAATTATTTAGTTGAAAATTTGCTATTAAAATATAAATTAATATTTTTCATTTCAAAATTCCACTATTTGGTCAAAAACTCGTCTACTTGTTAGAAATTTAATCTTTTTGGTTGAAAATTAATATTTTTAGTGAAAAATTGAACTCTTTGTTTAAAAATCAGTCCTTTTGGTAGAAGCGTAAGCTCATTAATTAAAATCTTCATCTTTTCAGTTGGAAATTTCATTTCTTTGGTTGAAATTTTTTGTTCATGAAAATGTGAATATTATATTTTATTGTTGAAATATTGTGTTCTTTGTTAGAAAATTAATCTTTCTAGTTGACCATTTATCTTTCTCGTAGGAATCCAATATTTTTCGTTGGAAATTTATCTGTTCGGTAACAAAAGTTGAGTAATTCCTTTACAAATTTATTATTATTTATTTTTCCTGAAATAGGAGAAAAAAAATCCTGAAATAGTTCATGAATTCTTTATTATTGGAAATTTAAATATTCTTTTTTTTCGTTGAAATATTGTGTTTTTTGGTAGAAAATTAATCTTCTTGTTTGAAAATTAAATGATTTTTTTAAACTTTGAATTCAAGACTTTTTGTTGAAACTTCACCTCTTTTAGTTCAAAATTCCACTATTTGGTCGAAAGTTCGTCTTTCTGGTAAAATTGTTATCATTATGATCAAAAATTAATCTTTTTGAGAATTGAACTATTTTGTTTACAAAGTTATTCTCTTAACAAAGTTAGTTTGTTTGGTTGAAAACTAATTTTGGAACTAAAAACTTAACTATTCTATTTAAATCTGAAAATTTATTCTTTTTAGTTGAAACTTTAACTCTTTGATTGAATTCCAAAAAT
Source organism: Andricus quercusramuli (assembly GCA_932178445.1). Classification (NCBI taxonomy): domain Eukaryota; kingdom Metazoa; phylum Arthropoda; class Insecta; order Hymenoptera; family Cynipidae; genus Andricus; species Andricus quercusramuli. Next base: position 60,804 of record CAKNXH010001451.1, read on the forward strand.
CGGACCCAAAATAAAATCGAACCGGCCTAAAGTTACAAATAATCAGTCAAATTAATTTTTTTGTAATAAAGATAATTAACAAACATAGACGTTATTTATTTGAAGTAAATCTATAGATCCAATAATTTATTAAATCATTTCAATCCTTTCAAAAATGTTTGAAATACATTTTAAAAATATTGTTGTGCAGAATGATTTATAAAACATTATCGCTGAATTTGTCTCCTAGAACCGGTCATCCCACGTATGAATTCGAACTGGAGTTTCTATTCCCACGTGAAATGAAATGCAGTCGTTTGAAAGGGATTCGCTACCGGCTACCGATCTTCGGTCTCTCTATTTATATTTCACTATCTGCACCATAATGTCGAACTCATCGATCAGCTCGCGAACACTGGGACAGTTGTTTGATTTTTTTCTCATTGGCAGTTCACTAACCCACACAAAAAGCCCGCATTGGCGTAATCCAAGGGGTGCCCTCCTGTTTTCAAGGGGTGCCCTCCTTTCTGGCAGGGGTGCACTCCTTGCTGCTAGGGTTGCACTCCTTGCTGCTGGGGGTGCACTCCTCGCTGCAAGGAGTGCCCTCTTCGGAAATTGAAATTACACAAAGCTGAAGCCCAATTCATATAGTCAAATATCTCGTATTGAACACTCTAAGAATTTTTTTACATTTTCAAGAAAGGTACCCCTTTTTTCATCATAAAAGAACAAAAAAATAAAAATATTGAATGAACGAAATTTGAGAGAAAATTAAAAAACCCTTGAAAATTCTCTTTCCACGCTAGTGAAATTTGAAATTAGACAAAACTGAATCAGAATTCATGTAGTAAACAAAATCTTACTAGAATTTTTTGAACTTAGGGGCGTCGAACTTTGATCAAATGAGATTTTGAAGAGGAAGTGTGTTAATAATAAGTGAATCTTACAAATTTAAATTTTAAAAATTTTTTGGTACTGAATTCATCTTGAGTTTTGAATTGTCTTACTTTCTAAATATTCAAGAATTTTCTTAAGAACTCATTCTTTTTGGTTTAAAAAATTTTACGCAATTCAGAAAATGCAACTGTTTTGTGAAAAATTAGTCTTCTTCGGTTAAAAATTCAACTATTTTATATAGAATTTTTTGCACTGATAAATTTTTCTTGGTTTTAACTTTAACTTAATAAAAATATATCCATTAGCGCAGAAGCTTTATGTCTTTTTATTGAAAATCCAAATTATTGGTTCAAAATGAATCAGCTTTTGTTAAAGATTCAACTATTTGGTTCAAAATTCGTTATTTTGGCAGAAAATTAATTTTCTTGTTTGAAAATGTATCTTTTTGGTCAAAAAATCAACTACATTCTTAAAAATTCAATTATTTGGTCAAAAATTCATACATTTTGTCGAAAAATATAATATTTTGTTAAAAATTCATTATCTGGACAAAAATTCATGTATTTTACAAAATTTGATTTTTCCCGGAAGAGACTTAATCTTTTGGATAAAAATTCAATTGGTTTGATTGCAAACTTAACTATTTTTTTTTACAAATTTACTTCATTTGGTTGAATTTATACAAAATTATTAACTTTTCTTCTTGTCACAGAACTGTCATGATATAATATTTTTGATTGTAACTTATTTGCTTTTTATTTCCATTTCCATTTTTTTCAGTTGCTTCTGTCTGAAAATTATATTTTTAGTTTAAAGTTTTATTTGTTGTTTGCAAATTCAACAATTTCGTTAAAAATTCATGTTCTCTATTGAAAAATCAACTGTTTCGTTGAAAATTAGTTTTTCTTAGTAGAAAATTGATATTTTTTGTTAGAAAAAGAAGTATATAATTGAAAAATGATATTTTTTATTTTATTTTTCTTCTTTTAAGCTTCGTTATTTTAAGTTGAAAATTAATTTCTTCAACTAAAAATTCAACTAATCACTTTTTTGTTAAAAATTAAGCTATTTGATTGAAAACTGATTTTTTTAGCGAAAAATTCATCTCTTTGATTAAAAATTGATCTTCTCTAATTGAAAATTCATTTTTTTGTGAAAATTCGTTTACTGGAATTGAAAATTAATTGGTATGATTGAAAATTGAACTATATCATTTGTGGTTGGATATTGATATCATTTAGTTGAAAATTAAATTATTTCTTTGAAAAATTAACTTTTCTCTTGAAAATTCAGTTTTTTTTGTTGTTGAAAATAGAGTGCTTTAACTGAAAATTCAATTATTTAATTTTTGGTTTAAAATTTATTTAAAAAAATTGGAAATTCAACTATTTTATGTGAAAATTTATTTTGAAGGTTCGAAAACTAATTTTTTCAAGTGAACATTTAACTATTCTATTTTAAGATGGAAATGTATCCCATAATTGAAACTTTAATAATTTAGTTGAAAATTCATCTGGTTGTAAATTTAACAATTTATCATAAGGTTTTTTTTGTTGAAAAGTAATTTTGTAACTGAAAATTTGACTATTCTACTTTTAAGTTGGAAATTTTATTTTATGTCACGTTTTTGGTTAAAAATAATTTCTTTGGTTGAAAATGTAATTATTTTGTTGAAAATTCGTTTTTCTTTGTTAGAAATTCATTTCTTTTTCAACTCAGGATTTGACTCTTCTATCTTTTTTATTTATTTGTTCAAATTAATTATTGATGTTTTTCTCAGGTTGAAAAAATTCAATTATTTTGGTAGAAAGTTCATATTTTTGGTGCAAAAATTCAACTTTTTAGTAAATAATTTGTTATTTATTGGCTTTAAAAATCAACAATTTCTTTGGAAACGTGTATTTTTTGGTTTAATACTACTGTTTTTCATGTAAAATTAAACCATTTTTTGATGGAAATATCAACTATTACACTTTTCGTTGAGAATTTAATATATCTTGAAGAATCATCTCTTTAGTTGAAAATTTAACTCTTTTATTGAAAATTCCTTTTTGGTTTTTGAAAATTAATTGTTTCCACTGAAAATTTAATTATTTCATTTTTGGTTGAAAATTTATATTTTTAGTTGGAAATTCAACGGTCTGCCTGAAAATTCATGTATTGTGTCAAAGTATCGTTTTTTGTAGGTGTAAGTTCGATCCTTGTTTGAAAAATAAACTATTTTATTAAAAATTTCCTTTTTGAGTTCAAAACTAATTCATTCGACTTAAAACTTATCTTTTTCATTTCAAATTTCATATATTTTTTTAAAAACTCATCTTCCTTCGCAGGAAATTAATTTTCCGTCTTCAAGATAAATTAAGAAAAAAAGCACTCACATGCTCACACTTTTCATGCACTCACATTATTAATCTCCTGTGTGTAAGGTTTTGGTTATTATCTTAAATAAAATTTAAAAATTGTCAGGAAAAATGAAAAATTAGAGGAAAGTCAGGGAATTTTAAAATTAGGATTTTGTAGTAACCCTTCCTAAGAATACTTTTAAGTTCTCATGAAAAGGCACCCCTTTGTCGTAAGGCACCCCTTAATACTAATGAAATTAAAATTTTATTATAAAATTGAAAAAAATATTTGGAAATTTTCTTTCCACGCCAGTGAAATTTGACATAGTGTTGCATAGCATTGTTGTCTATACGTACATTGAACTATCGTATTGGTAAAATTCATTCAAGTTTGCCAACACCGTTTGACATATTGTATATGAGGTCTACCTCCGCGTATCATATTAAGTTTATTGTGAAGTATGATTGATGGACGACGCTGCCGGGCGATTATACAGATTATCGAAAAATTTCGATATTTGTTCACATGCGATAGCAACCCCCTCATCAACCCCCTTTTTCAGATCCCTTTATCTCCCCCCACCCCAATCATATTTTCGTGGTGTCCTCACTTTTGTCGAACCCTCCGACTCCTCTAATTTCAATCAGACTGCATTTTAAAATTACGTAAAGCGATACTACGTTTTTAAGTTATTAATTCTTGAAAGCAGAGACGAGGATCAACTTTCCTGAGAAATATCGCTTTGCAAAGGGTCTTATGTCATATTTGCTTATTATCGTTTTTATTATGAGAAGACGCTGATATTTAGTTTTGGAAATACTTGAGGGGGAAACTTCAACTTTCAACCCAGTAGTGGAATTTTCAATAAAAACATGAATTTTCAAGCAAGAAGATTAATTTTCTACCAAAACGGAGAATTTTTTAATAAAATACATGAGTTTCCGACAAAAGAAGTTAATTTTTAATTCAGAAAGAAGAGTTAATATGCAAAAATCCCTTTTTCCAAAACTAATTGAATTTATTGCAACGTAGATTGATTTTTAAACAAATTATTGAACTTACAACTAAAACAAGATAATTTCTCAAACAAAGCTGGAATACTCGCATTTCGAATTTAGTTGAATTTCTAACCGAAAAGGAAGAATTTCAAACGAAACAGGTAAATTCTAAACAAGAAAATCACTTTATCTCAAAAATATTAAATTTTTTATAACTTAGATTGATTTTCAACCGAATAATTAAATTTTCAGTTAAAAATACGAATTTTCCACTAAGAAGAAAGCTTAACAAAATACGTGAATTATCAATCAAGTAGTTGAATTCTCAACACTATAGTTCCATTTTGAACTAACATAATACAAAAGTTTATTTTTAACCAAACAGTTGAATTTTCTCACAATGTTTTTGAATTTCTAAACCAAAAAGAAGAATTAAAAGAAAAGGTTAATTTTCAACCAAATAAATAACTTTTTCTGAAAATTGTTCAACTTTTAATAAAATCGATTGATTTTTAACAATATAGATCGATTTTTATCAAAATAATTCAATTTTCATCCAAAAACGTGAATTTTCAACAAACATAGATTTTCAATAAAAAACCAATTCTTTTTAACAAAATTGTTGAATTTTCAACTAGAATGTTGCATCTTCAACCAAAAGAAATTAATTTATAACCGGAAAGATTAATTTTATAAAGAAGTAACGAATTTTTAATGAAATACATAAATTTTCAACAATAAAATTTTTTCGAATCAAATAGTCGAGTTTTCTACAAAATTTTCAACAAAAAATTCCGTTTAAACAAAATCGTTGAATTTCCTAAGGTATATCAATTTTTCATCAGATAGTTCACATTTAAGAAAAAAACATGAATTTTCAACGAAAAAGATTGATTTTTTTTTTACTGAAATCAACCATTTTTCAACTAATTTCATGAATTTTTAACCAAATAGTGGAATTTTTTACTAAATAATTCAGTTTTTGATGAAAAAGAGAAGTTTTCAAATAAGATTCCTAATTTTCTGCAAAAAAAAAGAAAAAAAAATCAACAAAATATGTTAGTCTCAACTAAGGAATCAAATCATTCATTAAAAATTAAACAGTTGAATTTTTAGTTAAAAAAATTAATTTTTAACCACACAAACGAATTTTCAACAAAAAAATCAAATTTTCAACTAAATCATTAACAACCAAAATTAGGAATCTTCAACAAGAAGAATGAGTTTTCATTAAAGCAGTTGAATTTGTCTCGGCATTTGTGACAAAAAAAAAAAAAAAATTTAATCAAAATAGAATCGGAATTTTCGGATGAAAATATTAATTTTCAACCGAATAAAAAAAAAAGATTTCCAACAAAATTTTCAACAAAAAATTCATTTTTTCTAAAAAATGTTAATAAAAAGTGGAACAGTTGAATTTTCAGTTGAAAAAATTAATGTCCAGCAAAACAAACAAATTTTCAACAAAATAGTTAGTAGCATTTTCAACCAAATCATTTTCGACTACAATTAGGAATCTTGAACCAGAAAAATGAATTTTCACGGAAGTTGTCGAATTTTCAACCAAAAAAGATAAATTTTTAATCACAACAGAATCGGAAAAAATCGGAAAAAAATTTCCGACCACATAATCAAATATTCAGTTTAAAAAATTAATTTGCTACCGAAGTAGTTGAATTTTTAACCTGGAAACACGAATTTTCACTAAAAGAGCTGAATTTTCAACAACAACAAAAATGAATTTTCAACGAAATTGTTGAATTTTGTATTAAGTGGATTACTTTTTGACCTAACAGTTGAATTTTTAACCAAAAACATGAATCTTTAACACAGAAGATTAATTTTCTACCGGAAAAGACGAATTTTCAACAAAACTGGTGTATTTTCAGCGAAAAATTCACTTTTTCTCCAAAAATTTTAATAAAAAGTGGAACAGTTAAATTTTCGGTCTAAAAAAATTATTTTCAACGAAATAGAACTGATGTCCAATAAAATAGTTTAATACTTCTCGAAATAGCGATGTAAATTACTGGGAATTTTCTGGATTTCGCTGAATTAAATGTGGATTACTCCCTAATACAAGTGGATTACTTCAAAATGTGAGTGGTTGTGAATAATTAGTTAATTTTAAATTTTTATAGCTTAAAATCATGAAATTTTGAACATCTTTTTAGAATCATTTCGTGCCAAAATGTTTGAAACAATTTAATTGTTTTCAATTTCCCCGTTTTTAAAGCCAACAAAGAAAATCACTATTCTCAAAGAAACAAACAATATTGTTAAAGCCATTTTTTTCTGTAAGTTTGAACCTTTTTTCCCCGAGAACTGATTTTCGGCACCACAAATACCTTAAAAAGAAAAGAAACCCAAAGCTCGTCAAGATTATTATTATTATTATTAAAAGAAAAGATAAAATCCTATATTAGTCTGTCCAGAAAAACCTCTACTGTTCCAATGTTTCGACAGAAGCAAAAAAAGCCTTCGGAGATTTCAAACATTAAAAAGATTGTATAATTTCTTATGATAATTTGTGTACCGAGAAAGGTTAGTAGGTCAATTATAATCATCAGAAGAAATATTGAGATAAGGGTGAAATAATTACGTAACCAGTATTATATAATTTTCTGGTAAGTTTATTTCTTGGGGATATTGACTAATTTCAGTGGGGTGAAGTTGGAAGACCGGAAGACGGAAGGGATCGCCTTTTCTTAAAAGACGGGCAGAGTATTGGGACTTTAATATTCTCAAGATCGTCTTACCCCTCTTGAGGCGGTTTCTTTTCGAACTTGTCTCTCTCACTCGTGTCTGGCTTCGAATTTTAATAACTCTGGGAATGCTCAGAATCCAATAATGTCTTCTCTCGTCTCTCCACATGCGCCCATATCACGCAAATGTATGCGTCACATACACAATACGTACATATACATAGAAATTTGAAGATATAGCTATATATCTGGAAATATATACATGGAGGTAGAAAAATATACATATATAAGCATATACACATGCATAAGAATGCACATGTATTAGAATATACATGTATTTATGTATGTATGTATTACGTATATCCGCGTTGAACGATCGCGAGCGCACTTTATCTGCCCCTAAAATTCTGCTCCTCTTGAATACACACGACTCCACCCTCGACCTATACCCGCTTCCGAAGAAATCTCATATTCTGGAATGACGACGCGAATTCAATCCCCTTGTGTCCTGCCAAGATATTCTTACTTTTCTCTTTTTTTTGGAATAAATCGTTAACTATGCTTTTAGCGAGCTAATGTTGATCCCTGGCCTCCTGTGAATATTACCCCATGTGCTTCACCAATCAATCTTTTCAATTTTCTTCTACATAAAAATTGCTCAAATTTGGAATCGATTGATCTATATCTTACTGGAGTGAATGAACGCGCTTTTCCAGGTTCCTCGATTATTTCTAATATTAAAATCATTGATTACTTGAAAATATTTTTTTCGAACAGCCATCCTGTGAATCTTCTGCAAATCTTCATTGCTCGATGTGCTTCGCCAATCAAACTTTTCAATTTCTCACTACAAAAAGAATGTTCAAAAATATGACATCGACTGAACTATACCTTATTATTTTTATATTGTCAAATAAAAGCATGCAAAGCGCGCTTTCATGTCCATGGGTCTTTATTTTATAATATTAAAAATCCAATCTGTACCTACTGTAAGCCTAAAGATCTGTTTTTATATTTCGTGGCTACTGTACTTAAATCTGTTCATACTATTAGCCCCCTAGCACTAGATCCTTCATAAAGACGTCAGAAAGTTTATACAAAAATATATAACACCAGGCAACTTGTTTTTACCAACCCTACTAAACCTACTTCCAAAGTTCTTTCCAAGAAATATTTCTCCCATGCCCATAATGATATAAATTTCTCATCAAACTTCCTCCATCAGCAGTGCATTAAAACCTGTCCGTCAGTCACTCTTAATAGCCAATCATTGTTTTCGTGCAGCGATAGATGGCAATGTGACATAATATCATAGTCGAAAACGAGCCAGGACGATTTGCGAGTTGATGGAGAAACAAGAAGCTCGTCACTCAAAAGGACTAGTGTCAAAGTTCAGTTGCATGCTGAACAAACTAAAGACCTGGGGGGAAAATAGGGAAACCAGTCAAAGAGGTGGGGGAAGGGTCTATAAGGTCTATAAGACAGAGCATGATAGCTAAGCGCGAATCACGTCGCGAAGGTCTCCTTTCGTGACTGATGATCGTGAGTGCCGATGGGCGTATTCGTGCATACGTTAAAGAGAGAGCAAAAGAAAAAAAAAGAGAAAAAGTGAAAAAGAGAAGCTAGACCGCCGCGCGTGAACATCGAGAGGACTGAGGATTCTCGTCGGAGGCAGTCATAGCGGTTTCCTCGCGTGCCGGTTAGCATAAATATTCTAGAAGCTTAGGCGGTTCTTAGACTCCCTCGAAGTAGACTAGAGGACTTGGCTCTCGCCTCTCGCCCCATGTCAGTTTTCCATTAAGGATTTCTTCATACTATCTCAGTATACAGGTTCCTGATATCGACATGTAAAGCTAGGGTGCACATACATTTTAGATGGAAATTTCATCTCTTACACGTTGCTACTTTCTACAATGTTGCTGGCGTACGTAATTGAAGACTCAATGTCCCTGCATATGTGAACCGTCGTGTGTCATTAGCTGTTAAATTATTGGTACTCCATGTCATAGGAGGGTTAAGTTATTGATTATTCAGCCACAGGAACTTGAGAAGGGAATACATAAACAATATTTTGATAACATCAAATTTTATCATGTTCCAACTTTGCATAGACGAAATTTATGCAATGAGCAATTGAGCGCTTGGGTGCAATAAGAGCCTACTTGTATTTTTTAGATGAAATAAATTTGCGTATCCTTTGGAAGAGAATTCTGATGTTCAAGCAAGAAAAGTAGTGACTGCATTTTTTACGAGTTCCTTGTCACCCCAATTTCACTTCCTAGTGACCACTGGTTAATCTTAATTGCAACAATATGTAATTATTATGAGAAACTCTCGAAAGACGCTTAATAAAATGGCACCATCGACGGACCCTCTTCTGAACGCCAGTCTTCAAATACCCCCTTGGTCCAGATAGCCAACTCTATCCCTAATATTAGTGAAGTGCGGAATCTACAATCAGCAATTACCAAATCGCTGATTAGTACCCTCAAGGCTGCGATTACACTTGCCCTAAACTACCTGCAAAAAGCATTTCATCTTCCGACAGAGGAACTGCAATGATACGGATATCAGTTAATATTCGGCGTGTTTCTGGAAAACATGTTTTCTTCTTTAGCTCCCACAATTTGTTAAGTGCTTTGTTCTTTTCAGACCGGTGACCTGATACGTGGGGGAGTCAGCGTCAATTAATCGGTCTCTATCCAAAATCAATGTAATAAATAAATAAATCTTAGTTACATTTAAATTTCTGAGTGGGGACTTATCCACAATGTAGTTACTACTTTTCTTGTTTGGACGGCAAGCAGAATTGGTGGCGCGTCCTCGTAAAGTCCGATCTCGGAATGCTAAGAGTTCTATAATAGGGAGGGAGTGGTGGCGCTCTGCGTGCCCGGCAGTCTAGCTCCGCCGGTGCATACCACCGGGGCGAACAGGGCGAACACTTCCCCACCTCCGCAGACAATAATGCAACAACTGAGAGCGATGCGATGGAACGCAGTATACTACCGCTCTAGACATATTTTATTATCTCCCAACTACATGCTCAATGCTCAGGGTTCAACAAATTGTCAAAACACGAGTCTTCCATTTATCCTGTCTTCTTCAGAAGTGGACGAGCTTGAAATGTAGAAAATTACTGCTTCCTTTAGAAAAAAATGACAGTAGTATCCTATAGGTCTGACAGGTATTCTAATTTGGTACTTCTTTCCGGATAGCTAAAGTGAATCAGAATCAGAAGTAAAGAGTTTATGCTAATCATTCACCACTTTCGTATTATTTCCAGAAAACTATACTTAATAAACACAGTATGATGGTAATGGAAACAGAAGAAACCCGGGGGGTCCAAGACCTTTTGGTTCGAGTTCCATCTAACATTAGCTACATATGTTATATCTAATATTTTTCGAGGTTTGAGATTGCAAAAGCAACCAATAGGATGAGTGTCAAGTCGATATTCTTTAGTGACTATTTCGGAAAAAAATTCAATTACTGTATTAATTTTTTTAGGTTTCATAGATATTTTAATTTGGTCCTTCGAGCCGAATTGCTCAAGTGATTCAAGAGAACCAAGGATCTTAATAGAAAATTTTGTTCCTTTTACTCGTTTTCGGGAGTCTATAAATCTCTCCCAATTAACAAAAAGCCTTAGTCCTTCCTGCACACCTTATGGTCGGTCAATAATTTTCCTCTCTCCTTCCTCTTGTGAGAAGAGCACAAAGGAAAGGAGCAGGTTCCACCTTGGCAGGAACTACGACGCACTGATTAAAAATTATCACCCAGCGACTACAAAAGGGGCACTCACTTGTCCCCTCCTCTCTTTTGCAACAGCTTTTTATTTATTCCCTCTTGAAGCCTCACCAAAGGCTAAACAATCTGTGGTCGCGGGGCTAGCGGAGTAGAAAACTTAGCAGACGAATTAAAAGTTTCTCGGCAGAGGACACGAGTTCTCGCTCGAGGGTGTGGTATGTACCCAAGACATGGGGTGAGAATCCGGAAAAACGAAGTGTCTTCTTACAAGATTCTACAAGTATTGTACTAAAGGCTTAATACTTCTAAGGAACCCTTTTATGGAATTTCAATTGTTAATTTCTTGGATAAATGTTACAATGTTATAATTAACCTTCTGATATAAGACTTTATTTATTTTCACTACCCAAGTATCAAGAGTTAGCCACCTAAGCATCTTTCTGAAAACTACAAAAATTGGTTGTTTCTTAATACCTATGTACCTAAAGCTTATAAAAAAATTATCATATCTCCTGTGCCTAATCTATCATAGGAATCTCCTTCAAGCATTATCTGCCAAATCTTTTTGCGCAGATATGTTCATTTCTTTGTCTGAATCTAATAATTTTGGGTGAGAGAATTAATTTAAAGAATAGGTGGGAGCAGTTTCACTACTTAGGCATCAGGAGTTAGCTATCTTAGCTTCATTCTGAAAACTACAAAAATAAAAGTTTCGTAGTACCTCGTAAAGCTATCAACATCATAAGTTCAGTTTCTAATCTACCATAAGAATCTCTCTCGAGCATCCTCTGCCAAATCATTTTGTACAGATTTTTTGTACTGGTAACAATCACATAATGAAATTTTTGCTAGTAAAATATATTTATTTTTATTAACCAAATATCAGAAGTTAGCCATCTCATCATCTTTCGGAAAATTACGAAAATTGGAAGTTTCTTATCACCTATACCTATGTTACCAAGATCATAACTACTTTTTCTAATCTATCATAGGTATATCTTTGAAGCATATATTCTTTACTAAATCTCTTTGTAGAGATCTGCTTATTTCTGGAAACAGTTGTGCTGGTAACAATTTTACAATTAACCTTCTGCTATTAAAATAGATTTATTTTCACTAAGCAAATATTAGGATTGAGCTACCTAATGACCTATCTGAAAACCACAAAAATTCAAAGTTTTTTAATACCCATACCTACAGTTACAAAGATCATCATAACTATTTTTTCTAATCTGTCATAGGAATGTTTTTGAAGTGTCCTTTGCTGAATCTCTTTGTACAGATTTGTTAATTACTGGAAACAGTTGTGCTGGTAACGATTTTACAATCAAGCTTCTACTATTGAAATCTATTTATTTTCATGAAGCAAATATCAGGATTGAGCCATCTAATGACCTATCTGAAAACTACAAAAATTTAAAGTTTCTTAATACCTATACCTATAGTTACAAACATCATCGTAACTCTTTTTTCTAATCTGTCATTGGAATGCCTTTGAAGTATCCTTTGCTAAATCTCTTTTTTTACAGATCTGTTAACTACTGGAAACAGTTGTGCTGGTAACAATTTTACAATCAAGCTTCTGCTATTTAAATGTATTTATTTTCATGAAGCAAATATCAGGATTGAGCTATCTAATGGCCTATCTGGAAACTAAAAATATTTGAAGTTTCTTAATACCTATACCTACAGTTACAAACATCATCATAACTATTTTTTCTAATCTGTCATAGGAATATTTTTGAAGTGTCCTTTGCTAAATCTCATTGTGCAG
>CAKNXH010001451.1:73256-147325 GCA_932178445.1 Andricus quercusramuli
AACAGTTGTACTGGTAACAATTTTACAATCAAGCTTCTCTGATTAAAGTATATTCATTTTCATTAAGCAAATATCAGGATTGAGCTACCTAACGATCTATCTGAAAACTACAAAAATTCAAAGTTTTTTAATACCTAACCTACAGTTACAAAGGTCATCATAACTCGCGTGTCTAATCTATCATAGGAATCTCTCTGAAGCATTCTCTGCCAAATCTCTTGGTGCAGATCTGGTAATTTCTTTGTGTGAATTTGGTAATTTCTTTGTGTGAGAGAATTGATTTGAAGAAGAGATGGAAGAAGCAGTTGTGCTGGTAACAATGCATTCCTTCTTGGGGACTTATTACAGAATCGAACGCACTTGTATCAGGTTCGAATCCATCGCTAAGATACATACAATACAAGAAGAAGAAGAATCCCATTATAAATGGTGTGTGTGAGCTGAGCAGGGCAAGGGCAGGGATCGATGTTTGCGTATAAGGGGAATACATATAGTAATACGGGGTATGGGATGGCACATTCCAAGACCCATTCAGTCGGCTATGCTACCCGTTGTCAGACATGCTCACAGACAGACAGGCAGACGTTCGAACGAACCTTTTCTCAATCAGACCAATGCATTTTAAGATAATTGTCTCACTCGTCCTGGTCCTGATCCTGATATCCTGCCTGTCTCTTGACCGTTTCACTCGATTCAAAGCGTTCTCAGGGATTCACGAGGTACACTTTACAGACCAACAACTCCAGACAATTCACGGCTTGAGGCATTTCTTACATATAAAGGGAATGCGAGGATCATTCGGACAAAATGGACTAAGGGACAAGGAAATTGTGGATAAAGGAATCGGAAAACTTAATAATAATAAGCTTCGGATTCAATCATTCATTACACAGAAAACACCGATCATCAAAAGTCCACCGATTCGGTGCTGTTTTTTGTCGCAACAAAAATGAGATACCGGAGAATAAGAATTCAGGTTCATATTAGAATTTCAGACTTGAAGTATACTCATCTTTAGAAAAGAGGTCGTATTTCTACACATAAAAAAACCAGGGTTTTAATTTTGTCCTAGGTAATTTTTTGAAAAACTCATTTTGATCTTTAGTCATGTTCACTGTCTTGATTAATGGCTAAACTCAAAAACAATTCAATTCCTTTAAATATTCATATTGCTTAATATGAAGCAATTATGATTTGAGTTTGTTTTAGTACATTTTGACGCCTTTTCCTTGTTCAAAATGAAACTTTTTTTTCTGTCTTCTTTTTCTTTATATGTTAATTTGAATAACGAATGCCATCATGTTAGAAAAATTATAACAACCAATGAGATAAATTTTTAACGGAAATAATGAATCTTGAGCAAAAAAAAAAAAAAAAAAAAAAACATTTGATGAAAGTAGTTCAACTTTCAACTAAGTAGTGGAGTTTACAATGAATAAAGATCAATTCCCAACCAAGAATGAAATACTTGAACTTTCAGTCGAAAAAATTAATTTTTAACAAAAAAGACGAATTTTCAACATAATAGTTGAATTTTAAACCAAAGAGATGAATATTCAACTTAACTGGTGAATTTTCATATAGAATTGTGAATCTTTAACAAGAAAAGGAATTTTTAAGAAAGTAATTCAACTTTAAACGAAAGATTTTAGTTCTCAACCAACAATGATAAAGTTTCAAAAAAAGTAAAAGTTTATATTTGAACCTAAAAAATTTTAATTATAAATGGGAAAAAATTGAATTCAACTAAAGAAGACAATTTATTATATTTTTTAAAGATTTATTTTATACTAATAGAGTCCAATATTTAAAAAAAAATATTTAGTTTCAAATGAAAAAAATATTCAATAAAAAAAATGTCCACAAAATAGTTGAATCCTCAACCAAATAGTTGAATTTTTAACTGGAAAAATCTACTTTTAACAAAAAATGAAATAGAATAAATTTAAATGAACAAAGTGAAGTTTCAATAAAAGAATAAATTGAAATTAAAATAATTAAAATTCCCACAAAATAATGAATTTTCAACCAAAGAGATGAATTTTCATCTAAAATGATGAATCTTAAACTGAAAAAACAATTTTGAAAAAAGTAGTTCAACTTTCAAATAGTTAGTACAGTTTTTATTGAAAAAAATGAATTTGGTGCATAGAAGATTAATTTTCTACCAAAAGACCAATTTTCAGCACAGATTTATTTTCTCACAAAAGCGATAAATTTTCCTCAAAGTGAATGAAATTTTGAATCGAATACTTGAATTTTCAAATGAAAAGGATTAATTTTGAAACAAAAATGAAATACATAAAATTTTAGTTTAAAAAATTAATTTTCAACGAAACAAAAGAAATTTTTTAAAAATAGTTGAATTTCCAACCAAAGAGATGGATTTTCATCTTAAACTATAAATGTTCAACAAGAAAAAAGAATTTTTTAACAAATTAGTTAAACTTTCAGCCAAGTAGAAAAATATTTAATAAAAAAAGGTTGAATTCTCAACCCGAAAATGTAATAGCTATCTAATATTTGAACCAAAAAAGATTTTGATTTTGAATAAAAAATTTTTGAAATTGCAAACAAAAAGGATTTTAATTCTAAATCGAAAACAGTCGAATTCAACCAAAAAGTAAAAAAAAAGTAAGAAATTCATTACACATTTTTACAGAATTATTTTCCACCAATAAAGATAAATTTTCAACAGAGCACATGAAGTTTTAACCAAATACTTGAATTTTCAACCAAAAAAGATTAATTTTCAACAAAAAATGTAAATAGTACAAATTTAAATTTATAAAATTAATTTTTAACAGAAATAATCGATTTTTTAACAAAATAATGAAATTTTCAATTGAATAATGACGTTTTTAACTCAAACGACAAATTTTTAACACATTACATTCTTTGCGACTAAAAAATATAATTTCTCAACCAAAAATGGAAAATTGAATGACCACTGAAAAGATTTGAAAAAAAAACAGGATTTTAAACAGACATGACGAATCTTCTACCAAAAAATGAATTTTCAAACAAAGAGATGTTTTTTCATCTAATACTATAAATATTAAAAATAAGGAATTTTTAACAAAGTAATTGAACCAACAAAGATTTTAATTTTAAATCTAAAAAACTCTAATTCAACCAAAAAGTACAATTGATTAGATATTTTTGAAGAATTTTTTTCTACCAACAAAGACAAATTTTTTACAAAAAACATGAAATTTAAACCAAATACTTGATTTTTAACCAAAAAAGGTCAGTTATCTACACAAAAATTTTTATTTGGAATGAATGAAAATTTTAATATAACCAATAAATCAAATTTCCAACAAAATAGTTGAATCCTCAACCAAATAGACAAATTTCTATCCAGAAAACATCATTTTTCCACATAAAATGGAACAGTACAAATTTAAATTTGAAAAATTAATTTTCAACAGAAATAATCAACTTTTCAAAAAAATAATTGAATTTACAACTGAATAATGAAATTTTCAACCCAAAAGACAAATTGTTAACACATTACATTCTTTTCAACTGAAAAAGATAATTTTTCAACCGAAAATGAAAAAGTTAAATTACCATGAAAAAATATTTTTTAACGAAAAAAGAAAAGGATTTTAAACAAACATGATGAATCTTCTACCAAAAAAATGAATTTTCAACAAAGGAGTGCAACTTACATCCAAGTAGTTGATTTTTCGATGAAAAAAAATCCCAAACGAAAAATGTAATAGTTGATATTTCAAACAAAAAATACTCTAATTTTAAATCGAAAACTGTTGAATTCAACCAAAAATATGAATAATTTTTAAACAAGAAGATGAAGACAGTCATTTCATTTATTCAAATTATAATTTGATTCTATCATATTATTTATGCAATTTAATTGAATTATAATTAATATAAATAATTTATTTAATGGAGTGTCTTCGTGTATAGGAAAAATCCAGCTATTCGTACAAAAATTTGGAGACACGTTGCCATTGGAATGAAGGAATTTAACGAAGAATTTTAATTTCGAAACAATTTTGCAATTTTATTATAGCAGACAAATCAGTCACTTCTGTTGACTGAAAATCAGTCATATCAAGATCCTGATTCAGTCATCAATATTGACTGATTCATATGTTAGAACGACTATTTTGTCAACAGAAACAAGTGATCTTTCAGTCAAAGCATGCTTTATTAATTGACTGATTAAATTATTAATAATAATTGACTGTAGACTGACTAAAATTTAGAGTATATGGCTAATTGTCAAATTGAAGGCAAACACGAAATATCAGTAACATAACATTAACTCAGAAACTCGTACTGATTTTTTATTTAATTTAATAAATACTTATTATCATCCTCTACAAAATGGTCAGTTCTTTTTTTAAATTTCTGTTCCTATTTACTTTAATTTATATCATAAGAGCACATTAACCGTCATTACCGTACGTGCTGATTTTCTCCTTCTTTTTAGACAGTAACCTGAAAAACGCTTAACCTATCAAGTTTGTAAGCTTTAGATGGTCATGAATTTAATTTATGCACATTTTTGAACTCAAATAAATAATATAGTAAAAACCTTAGAGTCTGTCCATCGATTCTTGTCATTTCAGACGTCATTACCGTACGTCTTTCTCTCTAGTAAAATATTGTAGTTACAGTTGAGTAATAATTACAGAAATATTAAGTGTATTGTTTGATACGAGATTCTATAAGAATGAGCCTGAAATATTAACTTTTTTTTTGTGGAATTCGATATTAAAACTGAAAAGTGCATTATGACAACAAAAACGTAATTCCCGTACGTGCGTTAAAACTCAGTTTTGAAGCGAAAAAATAAAAAAATAAACCATTTCGTTACTTGCTCAGCGGTATTTTCTTTCAGGAATGGGTGACTTTTCATGATTAAAATCTGTGATTTTTTTTATAAGTTTAAAAAAGGCTAAACTCTATCATTTTTTTTGCATCATTCCCATACGTTAGTTAGTATGTGGCACGATGTGATATATTTTAATGAATTTTAAAGACTGCATAATAAATCATTGTGAATATTTTTAGTGAATGTTGAGTCTTTAATTATACTACAGTCACGTTGTTTCCATTTGTGAAATTTAAAATGTGTTAATTGAAAAAAATAGTAACAATTTTTGATTTATTACACCACCCTACAATTAGCCATATAGAAGAAACTGAACGCGCGCGTCGCGCACAATTGAGGTTGCTAGTAATAAAATAAATAAATAAAAATAAAAAATAGCATAAAGTGGATAAAATTGAAAATGGAATTTAAAAATTGTTTTTGAAGAGATGGTTTGTTCTGTATGGAAATAATGTCGACGGGACGTCGATAAGGCGGAGAGCGCGTGATTTGGCAATGCGCGACCGCCACCCGAACGGACTATAAAAATCTTATCGACGATCTCAGCAGGGTGGGGGTGCTTAATATTAATGTCTCCTCCACCGCGGAGGTTTCGTGCATCTCTATATAGCGGGTGATCTCTGAGTTCCAAGAAAAATCGTTTCAGTATGGAATATCGGTCCATACAATCTATCCTTTTAATCTTTTCATAACTTTATCTCTTTCGGTTGAAAAAAAAATTATTTTTTACGGGATTGCAAAGTCAGATTCTTAGAAACAGAGGAGAAGAGAAAGATAAATAACCTAATAAAATAATTCAGGGATATTACAGCTTGGACGAAAGTATCCCGTGTGGAAATTTTGAGTTGGCCCCTGCGAGGGCCATCGTAATTTGCCCTTTTACTACGTTGGCCCTACGTTGGCAAACAACGAAGGGCCCACATAGTTTCGACATGCTCACCTTCGAAGGCCCCATATAGGCTGCCCACGGAGGGCCAATGAGGTGGCCCTCTGTAGTGCCCAGCGAAGCCCCATATAAGGCCCACATAGGCCCTAAAGTAGTTTTCCCCTTTATTGCCCTGCAAGAGCATTTTTAAATTTTTTTAAATTGAGTTCAATTCAGAATCATTAGCGGTTCTACAAAATTAACATATTATTATCTACAAAACGTCTTTTGCCAAAAGTAATAAGTGCAAAATAAGAATTTTATTTCATACTTATTACTTTTGATTGAAGACGCTTTGTATATAATATTTAGTTAATGTTTTGAAATCGGTAATGACTCTGAATACCATTCTTATTTTTTTAAACAAAAGCTGCTATTATAATGATGGCGTTCGAACATTTGATCTTATCTTTCTGCCTCCATCCCAATCTTTCGAACCTCTAAGCACAGTTCCTACGTCTGTAGAAAATGCTTTTCCGGTAAGGTCCTTCCCCTCCT
This sequence comes from Andricus quercusramuli, assembly GCA_932178445.1. Taxonomy (NCBI): domain Eukaryota; kingdom Metazoa; phylum Arthropoda; class Insecta; order Hymenoptera; family Cynipidae; genus Andricus; species Andricus quercusramuli. Next base: position 79,550 of record CAKNXH010001451.1, read on the forward strand.
TATTCACATGTAGTAATTTTAAAGCGGCTATAAAAATAATAAGAATATTTAGATTTGATAAATAATACTATGACAATATTAATACTGAACGAAGCTAGATATTTTTTACATGAAATCTTACCAACCAAACATCGATACATTGCAGTTTCAGAAAACGTTTGCGTAGGATTAATAATAGGGGAGGCCTCATCGTGAATGGCGTTTATTCACTATTTTTAAATAGAAATAATACGAATTGGTTGTTTTAACCTCAAAAGCACCACGTGGAGAGAAGGCGAACGCGAAGTGGTGTCGAAGGGAATCATTGGACCATGGAACGGAACGTAACACCCGGAATCGAACCGGATCGAGAATCCAGTCAGCCAATGAGATGACAGGAATGACTGCGGAATTTGGCGCGAAATTACAATTGAAATGTATATTTCCTCCGAATCATTATTTATAGAATTGAATTATAATCAATTGAAATATTTCTACACTAAAATTAGTATACTCAAAACAAAAGAAAACTATAAAAAATAAACTGGTGACATTTTCAGAATGCCAATTGTTCATACATTACATTCCTAATTGTAAAAAAGTTATTATTTGTTATCAAAATTTAATACTATGAACTGTAAATATAGCCTTTTTGGCCTGATCGATATTTTTCACATCTAATTTTATTTAAATTTTTCTTATCCATGTTTTCTTTCGAAGAATCACTACTTCTCATTCACCATAACAGACCATCAACATTTTTGACTTGAAAAAGCGCAATTGGGACCTCTGAATGTCATTCTTTCTGAGCACCCTCGCCACGTACCTCACTAGTATCTCTCAAACTTTACAGGTTAGGTAACCAGCTGACTGCAGTCCGCACTGTATGACAGCTGATCGGTGATCATAGTCATAGGTGACTGATCGGTATTCTGAACACTCTAATATATCTTTGCTCTAATCCTCCTAATGTGTATGAGTCTGCGATCCGCAGTATTGGCTGGCCTTTCAACGTTTTAATGTTTTTGACGTGATCAAAACAATGGTCAGCAACCATTTTTTTGTGAAAATTTTATAAAAACCTAACCTTTGTATTCAGTCATTTTTGGCTTTAGAATTTAGCTGCATAATGGAGAATGTTTCTATATGTTCGACAATCCCAAAGAAGGTAAACAAGATTATGATAAAAATATTTTTTTGGATTTTTTCTAATAATTTAATCATTGTTTTTGGACTAATTTTTGAAGTTTTTTTGTTTTCCTTGGTGATTGGACTTGGAATTTTTTGTAGAAAAACATAAAGGGGCAGACATGTAGGCCCCTGCGAGGGCCCAGCTGGGCGTTTCCACAGTGGGCCGCCTTTTTGGGGCCTCTAGAGGGCCACGAATTAAAAGAGGCCAAGCTGGGCAGTTTCCACACGGGATGGCAGAAATTCGATGTGTTACACTAAAAGTGAATTTTCTCTTGAAGAAAATGCGTAAATTATTACATTTTAATTTTTTTCATTATGTTAAAAAATTTATCAAATAAGCTTGTTTATATAAAAGAGTTTTCAAAATTAATATTAAAATGACGTTATGAATATTTAACGAAAAAAGTTGAATTTTTTAACAAATAGTTAAGTTTTCAACCAAATAGCTGAACTTTCAACAAAATAGTATAATTTTTAACTGAAGAAATGAATTTTCAACTAAAATGATGAATCTTCGATAAAAAATAAATAAATTTTTATTTAAATAATTGAATTTTCAACCAAAAAGATGAAGTAACAATAAAGAAGATTGATTTTCTAAAGAAAAAACGAAGTTTCAACGAAAATATAAAATCTCAAGCAAATAGTTGAATTTTCAACTGAAAAAGATAAATTTTCAACCAAAAATGGAATAGTTCATCTATCCGTTAAAAGAATTATATATAAAAAACAAAAATTATCAGCAAAATAGTTAAATTTTTCAACAAAAAAGATGACTTATCAACCAAAAAGATTAATTTTCCACCCAAAAAGTGGAATTTTCCACAAAATACATGAAGTTTTAACGAAATAATTAAATTTTGAAATACGATAAATCAGTTTCAAACAAAAAATCGAAATGTTAAATTTTTAGATAACGGAATAAATTTCGAAGAAAGAAAAAGTTTTTAACTAAGTAGAATGAATCAATTAATTGGATTTTCGAACGAAGAGATGAATCTTAAACAAAAAATATTGTTTATCTACCGAAACGAAAACGAATTTTCAAAGAATACATGAACCAAAAATCAATTTTGAACCAAAAATGGAAAAGTCAAATTTTTTTGTCAACAAAATCAATTTTTAAGAAGAGAAAAACAAATTTTAAAGGAAATAGAATATTTTTTAACCAAAGAAATGAATTTTTAAATGATGTGATGAATCTTCTACACAAAAATTAATTTTTAATCTAATAATTGAATTTTCAACCAAAAGGTGAATTCTTAACAAAAAATGAAGAATTTTCAAACGAAAACATGAAATCTGGAACACATAGTTGAATTTTCAACTAAAAGAGCTGAATTTTTAACCAAAAATGAAATAGTTATTATTTTCGTTAGAAATATTTTTTTTTCAACAAAAAAAGATTATCGATGAAATAGTTAAATTTGACACTAAAACCATGACTTATCAACAACAAAAAATTAATTTTCCCTTGAAAAAGTCAAATTTTCAACAAAATATGTGAAGTTTCAACCAAATAGTTGAATTTTCATATACCAAAAATGGAAAAGTCAAATTTTTTGGTTAACAAGATCAATTTTTAAGAAGAAAAAAAAAACAAATTTCAAAGTAAACCAAATTTTTTTCAACTGAAGGAATAAGTTTTTAAGTGACATGATGCATCTACAAAAAAAAATTAATTTTTAATCAAATAATAGGATTTTCCACCAAAAGGATGAATTTTTATCCAAGGAAATTAATTTTGCACTAAGAAAGACGAATTTTCAATGAAAACATTAAATCTCAAACAAATAGTTGAATTTTCAACTAGAAAGTTGAATTTTTAACCAAAAATGAAATAGTAATTATTTCCGCTAAAAATATTTTTTTTCAACAACAAAAGATTGTTGAACGAATAGTTAAATTTGTAACCAAAAATATGTTTTGTCATCCAGAAAAATCAATTTTCCACTGAAAAGTCAAATTTTCAACAAAATATGTGAAGTTTCAACCAAATAGTTGAATTTTCATATACCAAAAATAGAAAAGTCAAATTTTTTGGTTAATAAAATCAATTTTTGAAAAGGAAAAACAAATTTTAAAGAGGACAGAATATTTCTTAACTGAAGAAATGAATTTTTAATTGCAATGATGAATCTTCGACAAAAAAATTAATTTTTAATGTAATAATTGGATTTTCAATCAAAAAGATAAATTTTTGACCAAAAATGAAATAGTTATTATTTTTGTTCAAAATAATATTTCTCAACAAAAAAAGATATAAACAAAATAGTTATATTCGCAACTAAAAAAAATGACTTATCAACTAAAAAAATGACTTATCAACCAAAAAAATTAATTTTCAACTAAAAAAGTCAAATTTTCATCAAAATATGTGAAGTTTCAGCCCAATAGTTGAATTTTCATATACCAAAAATGAAAAAGTCAATCTTTCTGGTTAACAAAATCAATGTTTATGAAGAGAAAAACAAATTTTAAAGAAGACAGAATATTTTTTAACTGAAGAAATGAATTTTCAACTGGAATTATGAATCTTCGACGAAAAAAAAATTATTTTCTCCTAATTATTCGCTTTTCAACAAAAAACATGAATTTTTAACCCACAAGATTAATTTTTTATCAAAAAAAAAATTCCCTCAAAAACATTACGTATTAAAAAATAGTTGAATTTTCAATTAAAAAAAATAAATTTTCTACCAGAAATGCCATAGGGGATATTTCAGTTGAAATAATTAGCTTTTGAGAAAAAACAAAAAACGAATTTTCAACAAAATAGCTAAATTTTTCACCAAAAGATGATTTATCAACCAAAAAGATTAATTTTTTAACAAAAAAGTCGAATTATCAACAAAATACACGAAATTCCAACAAAATTGTTGAATTTTGAAATAATAATTTCAATTTTCTACCAAAAATGGAACGTTTAAGCAAAATATAAATTAATAAAAATTCTAAATGAATTTTGAACCACAAGAATCAAATGTCAACTAAAAAACGAATAGGTAAATTTTCAGTTAAAAAAAATAATTTCCAACAAAACAGAAAAGATTTTTTTAAAGTTAGTTAAATTTTCAACTAAAAAGATGAATCTTCGCAAAAAAAACTCAAACAATTTTCAACAAAATATTTATATTCTTCAGCCAAGAGCTGAATCTTCCACCAAATATATAAATTTTCCACAAATTGGTTCAAATTTTAAACAAGTAGTTGAGTTTCCAGTAGAAAAGATTAATTCTTAATAAAGAATATTAATTTTCTACTAAAGAAGGTCCAATTTGAACCAAAGAAAGGATTTTCAACAAAATATGTCAAATAATAATATAACAAATAAGCAAGGTAAATTTTCAACCATTAAAGAGTTTTCACGCAATAAACAAAAAAGAGCTTCAACCAAATTGTTACATTTGGGAACCAGAAACGACACTTTTTCCCAAAACATTTGAATTTGTACTCGAACTTATGAATCTTCATTAACGAAGTTGATATTCAACCAAATAGTAGAATTTTCTACAGAAATTTTTAACAAAATATTTAATGAAATTTTCAACAACAAAAGGAGAATTCTCAACCAAAACTATCATAGTGATCGGATCAATTTCAAATCAGGCAGTTTCTGAATTTAAAATTTTAGAATCTCTCAGCGATGAAATATGTTTTTAGAGTAAATTAGGCGATACTTATCTTTCCGATTCAAGAAAATTAAATTTTTCAAGACGTTACGAGTATTTGAATGTTGATTTCTATTTTTTTGAATTTGATTTAAAAAAAATATATTATTCCTCCTCTCCTTAACGATCTTGATTTTCCCGTTTCGTTTCGAGTCCAGAAATAATTTATCACGAGCTACCCTGTTGTCCCAAAATCCCTCGACGGATCACGAAAAACGGCACTGAATTTCATTGAGTTCATGCAAAGCCGTCGCTAATAAACACAATTCTTCAAACGTCCAAAAACCGATTTAAAAGCGACTGAAGCGATCCGCGAGACGCCAGTCTACTTGGAAGAAAAATGCTTTCGCTAAACTGGAAAGTGACGTTTACGATTGAGTGTTTTATTGCAAATCTCGAGTTGGTAAAGAATTTATACCACTTACTAGAAACGAAGTAAACGTTTCGGTTTTTTGCCAATCGAAAAAGGTACTCGAAAAGAAGTAAATAACTAATTTATCAAGTTATCAAGAATAATTTAACAAGTTGAGTAAATGGCAACCAGAATTTCTGAAAGCTCACTGATAAATTTAATGAAAATTAATTTTAACAATGAAATTCTTGGAAATTAAAAAAATACTACGATCAACTTTCTCTCAACTCCTAAGTGTCTGAATTCAATTTGAAAAAAGCAAAATAAAAAAAGGAGATTCCGCTTTTTTTATATAATTTTTGCTTTCTCATAGAGGAAGCTTTGTAAAGGTAACTTTTCGAAAATTTTCAAATTCATCTAATTAAATCTTCTTCAATTTAGAAATGCCTAATACAATGTTATAGGCAATTGTCCGGACTTTTGTGTGTATAATTTGAAACTAACTTATATTTTTTTTTACAGTCACACTATTTTGAATAACATAATTCAAAGTTTATTCAAAAATGTAAAAGATTCCTTGGTTCGAAACTAACCGGTTGACTAATATATTTTAATTTTATTAAATTAATTATTATTGATTAATTTTATTTCATTCAATTTTATTAAAAACTAAGAAAGTTATGGTAATGTATATATTTTTCAAACCGATTTTTATAGTAAAAATTTTTTCTTCAACATAATTCAAAGTTGACGCAAGAGAAGAGAAGAGTTTTTTAACATAAATTTTAAAACAAAATAATTCTAAAAATTGTCGTAAAAAATTATAAGGCTGGAAAAGGGATCAAGAAATGAATTTTTGACTGAAATGATGAATCTTCGACTAAAAAAATTAATTTTACAACTAATATTGGGATTTTCGACCAACAAGATGAATTTGCAACCAATAAGAATAATTTACTACCTCAAAACACGATTTTCCGACAGAAACATAAAATCTCAAGCAAATAGTTGAATTTCCAACAAAAAAAGCCACATTTTGAACCAAAAATGAAATAGTTATTATTTCCGTTGAAAATATTATTTTTCAACAAAAAAAGATGATCAACAAAATATTTAAAGTTGTAACTGAAAAGGTGACTTATGAATAAAAAAAAATTAATTTTCTACTAAAAAGGTCAAATTTTCAACAAAATAAGTGGATTTTCAACCATATCGTTGAATTTTCATATACCAAAAATTGAGAAGTAAAATGGCTTGGTTGACAAAATTAATTTTTAAGAAAAGAAAAACAAATTTTCAAGAAAATCGAATATTTCTTGACCAAAGCAAAAATAGAAAAGACTTTTTGAATATAAATTTAAAAATGAAATAATTCTAACAATTTTCGTAAAAAAATCATAAGGCTGGGAAAGGAACAGAACTTTTCTCTTCCCTTTTCCATATTTTAAAAATTGTTTGTATTATTTTATATTTTTCTATTTTTTTACAACTCTATTTTTAATTCGATCAAAATGAAAACTCTAATTTGTCTTTTATTCAAAAATCACAATTGCTTAACAATAAAAATTCTATTTTTCATTCAAATTTTCAACTTTAGAGGTCTTCCACTCAAATTTGAATCTTTTTAAAGTGAAAATTCAACTATTTGGTTGGAAAGAAATTTTTTTCTGAAAGTGTATATTTTCACGTGAAAAATTTCATTGTTCTATAAAAAATTCGTATTTGTGACTTAAAAATTCAACATTTTACATAATTTCTGTCTTAATTGGCTAAAAAATCTTTATGAGTTGAAAATTCTTTTTTTTTTGAAAATTAATCTTTTTTTGTAGAAAATTAATTTTTGTGGGTTAAAAATACAACTATTTGGATACAATTAATCTTATTCAGTTTTTGATTCAACTGTTTTGTTGAAAATTTGTTTCTTTGTTTTATACTCATCTATTTTTTATTCATAATTCAAATCTTCTTTGGTTAAAATATCAGCTACATTTTTTGTTAAAAATTCATGTTTTTTATTGGGAATTCAACTACTTGGCTGAGAATTGTACTGCCCTTTTCAAAGATATTTTTCTTTTTTTTTTCAAATCATAATTTTAGTTGAAAATTGATTTCTTTGGTGTACAATTTCACCATTTGTTTGAAAATTGGTCTTTTTGTAGAAAATTGATTTTCTGGGTTGAGAATGCATTTTTGTTGGTTAGAAATTGAATTTTTTGTTAAAAATTTATGTATTTTGCTGGAAATTTATCCTTTTTGGTATAAAATTAATTACCTTGGTTGAAAATAAATCGATGGATTTGACATTTTTTTATTTTTTTCTTCTAGCAAGTGAGTAATTGAGACAGAAAGTGAAAGAGTAAACGAGTGGAACAGAAAAAGAGTGAAAGAGTAAAAGGGTGAAATACAGAAGAGCAGAGATAAAGCCCTGAAAAGAAAGAGAAAGGAGAAGAAATAAGGTAGGGGTAGAGAGTAAAAGAGTGTAAGAATAAAAAAGTGGAAGAGTGAAACAGTAAAAGAGTAAAAGAGGAGAAGAGTGAAAGAGAGAGAAAGTGAAACAGAAAAAGTGAAAGAGTGTAAGAGTTAAAGAATGAAACAGTGTAAGGATGAAAGGGTGACACAGCAAAAGAGTGAAATAGCAAAAGAGAGTAAAAAAGTACAAGAGTGGAAGAGTGAAAGAGTGAAAGAGAGGAAAAGAGAAGAAGAAAAAGAGTGAAAGGAGTGAAGGAGTAAAATAGTAAAGAAGTGAAGGGGTAAAGGAGTGAAGGAGTGAAGGAGTGAAGAAGTGAAGGAGTGAAGGAGTGAAAGAGTGATGGAGTGAAGGACTAAAATGGAGACAGAGAGAAAGAGTGAAAGGGTAATAGAGAGAGAGAGAGAGAGAGAGAGAGAGAGAGAGAGAGTAAAAGAGTGGAAGAGTCAAAGACTAAAAGAGTGGAAAAGAAAAAGAGTAGAGGAGTGAGAGTGAAACAGTGAAAGAGTGAAAAAGTAAGAGAGTGGAAGAGTAAAACAGTGAAACAGTGAAAGATTGAAACAGCAAAAAACTGAAAGATTAGAAGAAAAAAATAGTCAAAAAGTGAAAGAGTGAAGAGTGAAAGAAAAGCACAGAAGAGCAGAGTCAATGCAGAGACAAAGCCATAGAAAGAAAGAGAAAGGAGAGAAAAAATGAGGTAGGGGTAGAGAGCTTCGAAGAATAAGGCAAGGATAATCGAAGCAATCGAATAGTGGCATTCGCAAGAGACGAGGGCGTTGGGCCGCGAAATGAATTCCTCCCCAGAAGGTGAGGAAGGAGGAGGTGAATCTAAGGGTTTTGGTGGACAGAGAGAGAAGGGAAAACGCGCTCAGCCCCAACTTAGGAGTTGGGCACCAAAAAGCGAAGACTGCTCGGAGAATGATAACGCCACGTTAGAACGAAGATTTGTGAATACATTAGAGAGAGAGTGAGTGAGGGGTTGAGGAAAGGAGGGGTGTGTCAGTCCTCCCTATGGAAAACGGACGAGGTTCTCTCCACGCGTATTTTATCTGCCAGGATCGAACGAATCGAGGGTCGCTCTCTGAAAAGTCTACAACTCCGATCGCGTCCTTTCCTTATCAACATCGCCACAAAGTGCAGACCGGACTCTTCCTAAGAAAGAAAAACGTCCTCAGTTCGACCATCCTTTAAATTAAGACATCTTCGGTTTGTCCAAACATCAAGTTTCACCAGGGGGCCCTATAATCACATTTCCCGGCATTCAAAGTGGAGTTCTTCATTCGCTGAGAGTTAAGAAAAAGTGCTCGGAATTATCTATACCCTCTATGTGGAGGAGGATTATGCTAATTTGTGGAAAAGCTTTATGTTGATGGCGTTTAGGGGCGAAGAACTTTTTCCTGGATTTTAGCAGGGAATGAAAGGAATCTTCAAATTCTACTAATATTTTTGGGATATTGCTACGAATCGATGCCGTCATGTTCAAAAATATCTTTCAGATTGTACGTTCAAAATGAATAATTTGGCGATGGTCGTCTGAGGGAAGAAATTGGCTTTCTGAGAGGTTTCAAATATCAATCCGAATTCTTTCCAATTCTTTCGAATTCTTTTGAATTCTTTCAATTTTATGTATTCTGCTTGATTTCTTCCATATTTCTCAAATTCGTCCGAATTCCCTGAATACCTTGAATTTTGTTGATATCCTGGAATTGCCTGAATTATCCAAATTCCTGAAATTTGTCGAATTCCTTAATTACCTGAAAACATTGAGTTTGTTTTGCCTGAATTCCGAAGACTTCAAAATAATTCCAAGAATTCAGAGAAATTCAGAAGAAGTGAAGGAATTCCGAGAATTCAAAGAATCGATAGTATTCGGAGAATTAAGGGGGTTCCGAGAAATCATGATATTGAAGGAATTTTGAAAACTGAAGTAATTCAGAGAATTCAGATCATTTCGGGAATTTAGACAATTCAATCGATTTGGAAGAATTTCAGGGAATTCAGAAAATTTCAAGAATGTCAGGGATTTTAAAGAATTTCGGAAATTCAAGGACTTTGGAAAACTCTAGGAAATTAGGAAATGTAAGGAATTGAGGAAATTCAGATAATTGCAAGAATTTAGAGAATTCAGAGAATTTCAGGAAATTCTTAGCATTCATGAAGTTCAAGGACTTCAGGAAATCAAAAGAATTTAAGGAGTTCAGAAATTTGAAGGACTTTAGGGAATTGAGGAAATTAAAAAAATTCACAACATTTAAGGAATTAAGGGAATTGAGAGAATGCAATTAATTTAAAGAATTTCAGTAATTAGAGAAATTCAAAGAATTCATGGAGTTCAAAGAATTTAGAAAATTCAAGGAATTCTGACAATTCAAGGTAATATGAGATTTTAGAGAATTAAAGGAATTGAGGTAACTCAGGTAATTTGATATACTCATGGAATTGGTAGAATTCAGGGAATTTATGTAATTCTGAAAATCGAATGAATTCTGAGAATTGAATGAATTCTGAGAATTGAAGGATTTCAGAGATTCCAGGGAAGTTAAGGAATTCAGGAAATTGAAAGAATTCAAGAAATTAAAAGAATTAAAAAAATTCATGAAATTGAAGGAATAAAATTAATTCAGAAAATCTCAGCAATTGCAGAATTTAGAGAAATGAACGATTTCAGCGAATTCAGAAATTTTAAGGGATTTTAAAGAATTCAAGAAAGTTTTGAAATAGAAATTAAATTGAATTAATTAATTACTTAATAATTAAGGGAATTCAAAGAATTCAAGTAATTTAGACAATTTCGGCAATTAAAGGAATTCAAGGAATTGAAGGAGTTTAGAGAATTTAGAAAATTCAAGGAATTTAGAGATTTGAGAGGATTCAGGGAATTCATGGAATCAGGATGATTCAGATAATTCAATGAATTTATGGAATTTAGAGAATTCAAGTAATTTAAGTAATCCTGAAAATGGAATAAATTCTGAGAATTGAACGAATTCTGAGAATCGAAGGAATTCTGAAATTTCAGGGAAGTTAAGGAATTTATCGAATTGAGGGGGTTCAAGAAATTCAGGAAGTTGAAAGAATTCAAGAAATGAAAGGAATTGAAAAAATTCAGATGATTTCAGGAATTCCGGAAAATTCAGATGATTTCAGGAATTTCGGAAATTTCAGGGAATTTAAAGAATTTACGGACTTCTGAGAAATGAAGGAATTCTGAGAATTATATGAATTTTGAAAATTGAAGAAATCCATTGATATGTAGAAATTCACATAATTGAAGGAGGGAATTCAAGGTATTCATGAAATTCAAAGGATTCAAGAAAATTAGGAAAACTCTAGGCATTCCAGAAATTCATATAATTTAAGGAATTCACGAAATTTCAGGCAATTCAAGGAATTTAGGCATTTCTGAGAATCGAAGGAATTCCAAAAATTAAAATTGAATCTAGAGTATTCAAGGAATTCAGCGAGTTCACAGAATTCAGCGAATTCAAAGAATTCAGCAAATTCAAGGAAATTCGCGAATCCGAAGAATTCGTGAAATTCAGAGGATTCAAGAAATTGAGGAAATTCAAGGAATTCAAGAAATTCAGGAAATTTCAGTGAATTCAAGGAAATTAGGGATTTCTCGAAATCGAAGGAATTCCAGAAATTGAAATTGAATTCGGAGTATTCCAGGAATTCAGAGAATTGAAGGGTTTTAACGAATTTGAGGTATGAAGCGAATTTGAGAAAATCAGCGAATTCGAAAAATTCATGAGATTCAGATGATTCAAGGGATCAAGGAAATTCAAGAAATTCGAAAAATTCAGGAAATTTCAGGGAATTCAAGGAAATTAGGAATTTCTGAGAATCGAAGCAATTCCAGAAATTGAATCCAGAGTATTCAAGGAATTCAGAGAATTGAAGGGTTTCAAAGAATTAAAGGAATTCAGCGAATTCGAGGAAAACAGCGAATTCAAAGAATATTGCGAATTTAAGGAAACCAGCGAATTCAAAGAATTGATGAGATTCAGAGATTTCAAGCCATTGAGGAAATTGAAGGAATTTAAGAAATTCAAGGAAATTAGGGATTTCTGAAATTTAGAGGAATTTAGAGAATTTTAGGAATCCAGAGTATTCAAGAAATTCAGAAAATTGAAGGGTGCTATCGAATTAAAGAAATTCAGAGAATTGAATATCAGAAAATTTCAGAGATTTCAGAAAACCCCCGGTATTTCGGAATAGTTAGGGAATTTAAAGAAATCAAGGAGTCCACGAAATTTTAAGGAATTTGAGGAATCCACGGAATTCAGGAAATTGAAGAAGTTTACAGTATTTAGAGAATTCAGAGAACTACATGGATTTTAGAGAATTCAGGAAATTGAAAGAATAAAGAGAATTAAGTAGATTCGAGGAATTTAAAAGATTCGAGAAATTAAGCGAATGTAAGGAATTATTTGATTCCAGGAAAATTAGAGAATTCAAGAAATTCATGAGAAGAGTGACACAGTGCAAGGGAGAAGTATGAAAATAGTGGAATAGAAGAATATAGAAAAGCAGTGACAGAGTCATAGCAAGGAAGGAGAGAAATAACGAGTGCAGAGAGTGAATGAATGATATAAAGAAAAACAGAGAAAAGGACATAGAAAGAAAGAGAAAGGATAGAAAAAATGTGAAAGTAGGAGGAGTGAAAGAGTATAAGTTTTTCTCCATTCCACTCTTTTTAGTATAGAGTGGAATGAAGAAAAACACAGAAGTCATAGAATGGAAGAGAAAGAAGAAAAAATGAGGTAGGAGAAGAGAGTGAAAGAGTAGAAGTGTGTAAAGAGTTAAAGAGTGCTCTTGAGGAAAGGAGTAGGGAAATAACGCACACGATGTTAGTCGTATTAACGCGATAACGCGTGACATAAAAGTTGAGGACGTTAACGTCAAGCTCAAAGACTCACTTAACACCCACCCGGTAGGGAAGGAAGCATATATGCATAAAAGATACGAGAGTGCCAGGTACCAACCTGAATCCCCTTGTAACGTATGAACACCGGCGGAGCCAAGGTGGTATAGGAGTTTAATTGGTGGTAATATGAATCCGCGTAATATAAACCGCCATCAGTCTCTCGCCGGGATAGTGGAAGAGAAAAGGAGAGAGAGGAGGGAGAAAGGTTGGGAGAAGGTGCCTGAGGAAGAAGGACAAACTCACTAGCCTCTGGTCGACACGCTGAACCGATGTCTCCACTTCTAATAACACAACATCCTCTCTCTCTCTCTCTCTACGAACTTTTTTTCCCAAGATAAAATTTGCAGCCTTTATACTGATTGCTGATTACCAACTCGGAACCTGTGATTTCAGGCTCTCAAGTACGGGTATATTGTATGGTCAGTTGTAGAAACGCAACTGTTTTGTGGTTCTTTTATGTGTAGTTAAGGAAGATCTATTGCAGCCGTATTTAAACAAAAATGATAAATAATTTATTTTTGAGAAAAAAACTGTGACCTTGAAACATAAAATTCCGCAAAACGCTGAATCAATCAGAATAAGAGTATGTAAAACAATTTCTGAAAGATGAGAAGAAGGAAAAAAAAGGTCATTCATTCGATAACGAACGGAACGGATGACCGACATAATTTTTCCTTTCTCTGATCTTTGAGAAATTGTTTCACATCTTAATCAAGTTCGGAGAAAGTAATCTACAACATTGATTTCTGAGTTTCTGAAAAGTTTTCTAGGAGATTGTATTTGTGGATTATTTATAAAATCGCTTTGAGATACTATACAAATCCCGGTTTTGGTGAATTTCTGAGAATTTTGAACACCTATTTCGGCTCCTCTCTATACTTTTTAAACACGATATTGATAGTTGTTAATAATGATAAACGTGAGAATAGGTTATGTTTGTTTCAATCACTAGCGGCCATATTAATTCACCCACCAACTGCGCCAATCAGACTGACGTTTACTTCTGACGCTGACCCAATCAGAATGCCTCGTCTTCCCGCGAAAATTTAAAAAGTATACTTTTTATTTGAAAAATTTAAACTTATTTGAAAAAAAAACTTTCCTTAAGTTATTACATTTAATTTTCACTGCTCTTTTAATTTTACCAGAATAATAATATATTTGAAAATATACAACGAGCCCAATTCAAGAATAATATAAAGGATTTTGTTTTGGAAAAATTAGTAATAAAAAATAGTTCTCAACCAAAAGAGACGAATTTTTAAAACAAAAAGACGAATTTTCAAGCAAGAAATAATAATTTAAGATCAACAGTTCAATTCAACAGAAAAAGGAATGCATTTGCAACAGAATAATAAAATCTGTGACCAAAACAGATCAATTTTCAACTAAAATTATGAATCTTGAACTGAAAAAATTAATAAAAAAAAACATTAGTTCAACTTTAAACCAAGTAGTTGAATTTTCAACCAAAACAGATAAATTTGTAACGAAAAATAGAATCGTTACATTTTCAATAAAAAGATTAATTTCCAACCAAAAAAAAGGATTGAGAATTCCTTCTTTTTTTTGGTTAGGAATGAATTTTCAACTAAAATGATTAGTCTTGAACCAAAGAAAGCCATTTTTAAGAAGTAGTTAGAAATTCAACCAAGTATAAAAATTTTCGAATAAAAAAATTGGGTTTCAACCAAACAGCAGCTTTTTTTTAAAGGATACAATTCTACTAAGAAAGTTGATTTTTTACAAAGGAAGATTTCTCCGCGAAGAGGTGATCGAATTTGAAACAGTTACAATTTTTTTCAAAAAAGGAAACAATTCTAACAAAAAAGTTAAATTTTTCACCAAAAAAGATTTTTTAGGCAAAAAGTAAACAAAATTTTAACCAAATTGTTATATTTGCAACTAATAATTGAATTTTGTACTAAAATAGTTGAATTCTTCACACAAAGTGACAAATTTTCAACAAAACAGTTGAATTTTTAACCAAGAATGATAACTTTTCAAAATTTATTTGAATTTTCATTAAAATAATAATAACATTTGTAAACCTGAAGTTGCTTTTTTAACCGAAAAAAAGGGATTTCTCATCAAAGGGATGAATTTTCATCTAAAACACATTTTAGTCCAAGTAGACGAAAAATGTCAACCAATTTATTGAATTTTCAACAAAAAACTTAATTTTCAATCAAATAGTTGGATTTTCAACACACAAAGACGAGTTTTAAACACAAAATTTGAATTTTTAATCAACAAAGATAAATTTTCAATAAAAATGTAATAGCTAATGTTCTAACCAAGAATATTGTGATCTCAAACAAATAAGATTTTAATTGAAACAAAAAATAAACTAATTTTTAACCAAATAGTTAAATTTTCGACTGAAAAAGACGAAATTTCAACAAAAAATGTCAATTTTTCTAATTTTTGTGTGTAATAGTTGATATTTCACGAAAAAGATATTTTAATTTTTGATCAATAACAGTTGAATTCAAGCAAAAATAGACGCATTTCCTAACAAATAGTTAAATTTCTTACCAGAAGTGATCAATTTCCAACTTAAATAATGAATCTTCAATTAAAAAAGAAGAAATTTCTAGGACAACAGACAAATTTTCAAACAAAAGATATACATTTTTAACTTACATAAATGATGAATCTTTGAAAAAAATCAATTTTTATGAAAGTAGTTAAAAATTCAACCAAGTAGTAGAATTTTCAACTGAAAAAGAGAAATTTTTACCCAAAACTGAAATTATTCAATTTTCGACCGAAAATTCATGAAATATTTTTAAATTTCGTTTACACCTCTGAAAGTCCTAAATATTTTTGAAACTAAGATGAATTTTTCCTGAGATATGGTAAAATCCAGGGAAATAAAAAAAAATCTTAAACATTATCTAGAATCTTTCTCATGGGGTCTATAATGCTTAAAATCTAATTAAAACTAGAATTCAGGTGTTCAAAAACTTAAAAAAAATGAAAAGTTATTCGAAATTTGTATTTTGTATTAAAATTTAATTTCCCCCTCTAATTGAAAAATTACACACAGGAGCAGCGCGCGATTGATGATGCTATTATTTCTAATATACAAAAGTAACTAAAAAATTAAGAATAGTTAATTTTTGTTCGAAAAATTGATTGAGAAAAATTTTCATTTTGAAACCGGAAAAATAGCGATATGTAGTTATTTTTCAAAAGTAACTTACTCACCACTCCTCTGTAATCTAAATCAATTTTTATCAAATTCGATGGATTTTTGATGAGAGTTTGTCTAGGAGTAAATTTCATTTTTATAAACTTAAAAAAAACTAAAATAAATTTTAAACCTCTCGAAATAATCTTAAAAACTTTTTTTGCCCCTCTGAAAACTTTCTCATAACCAAAGTGTACCTGAAAAATTGAAAGAACTTCAGGCTTTGGTCACTAAAAATCCCCTAGAAAATCCCCTAAAAAGCCCCTAAAAATCACATTTTCTCCTGAACCAACTCAAATTACAAATTCATCAAAAAATTTTTAATATCGGGCAATTCTGGACTGCTGAGTACTGCAATAATGACTCAGAATGCTGCAAGCCACAAAAAAATAGGGAGGATGTGTTTTCCGAACGGAAAAGCGCTCGGGGGGAAGGCGTTCGATGAGTCAGGATTTTTTTTAGGATCGACAATGATAATTTACCGTAGGGGTGCTCTGTACGATTAGCAATCAATACCTCGAGCGATACCACCCCCTACCATATTCTATAGGACCATTAGAACCTCCTCCCCCACCCCCTTTCTCTATGTCAATAAAATGAACTAAAAGCTGATCTTCCCCATTGGAAATACGCTAGTCAGCCCTGCGGATAAAATTATGGCAATGATGTATGATTGAGAATGTTCTAAAAGCATCGACATTTCCAAATCCCAAATATCATCAATATTTCGGCCGTGCAAAATGAGAAAACGGTATCTACTTTTTGAATTTGAGCCTCAATTCACAGTTGTTTTCAATATATTTAAATGGAAAACAATTTTAAATTAGGTGACAAATCCTAAATTTTGTCTTTCTTGGTTTTTAGGGCAGTTTTAGGGTGGCTCGTTAAAAAAATTTTTGATTTGTGGATACACCACCCTAAGAGGTTCCATTTCTTCAAGAAGTGTAGGATAACCAAGATTGTTGACCGAAAATGGGGGTTTCGAGTAAAAAGTTTTCATGAAATCAAATACATTTCTATTTTTCATTTTTTTCCAAGGAATTTTTTTTTAAGAAAAATCTTTCTATTTTTCTTTCAAGTTACAGTAGGAGAATTTTATGGTGGTTGTCCAAATTCGATCATTGGACTCCTGTTTTTATTTTCAGGGATTCTATATATTAACTTGAGTATTGGACGTTAAATAGGATTCTGAATTTGATTTTAATCAAATTTAAAATTCTTGAATTTTAATTGAATGCATGTTGTGCTAAAAAGATTTGATGAAAAGATTGACAAATCAAAAATTACTCTTCTTTTTTTTTGTATTGTCCAATCTCATACCTCTGAAACATGCAAACTCGAATTTGTATATACTGTATAATTTGTAATGGCAAGTTAGAGATATTGTTTTATAGTTTTTTTATATTAAAATTTAATTTTTTTCCTTCATTTTTTCTATGCTTGTTTTTTCTGGAAATATAATAATAATGTAACAATCGTGTTTCTAATATTCATTTTGTGTAATTATCGCAATTAATGAAAAAGAGCCAGACACTGGAAGTTTTCTTCGATTTATAAAGTTAATGAGACTCATTACTGCTCATTACATCTTTCAAAAATTAATTTTCTCATAAAAGATCGTCTTCGTAAACATTTTTATTTTTTTTCTACTTGGTAATCTTTTCCTGGCTATATTTACTTTCCTGAAATTTTTCAAATATAGTCAAATAATAAGATACTTTTTTTTGTTGAGAAAAAAGCCCTCAAATAAAACTATTTGCCGTTTTTCATCGCCAAAGTACCAAGCCGATTCTAACAAAGCATGTTAAATCTTTATCTTCTGGAAATAAGCACTTTTTATAACTTTTTTTGGACAATTTCTTGTTTTCCCATCAAGAAAGATATCTCTCCAAAATATTATTGTTCATTTATAAAAAAATATCGTTCTTTTTTATATACCTTTTGTGATATATTCTTGTTAGTAAATTATTTTCTTCATATTTCTTTTTTTCTTGCTTCCTCCTGTAAATTATATTTTTAGTTAGAAAATTAATTATTTGTTTGCAAATTCACCAAATTTGTTAAAAAGTCATCTTGTTTGGATGAAAATATAACTGTCTGCTTGAAAAGTCGCTCTTTAGTTAAAAATTAATTTGTTTAATTCTTTTTGAATTGATTTTGATTGATCTTTTTGAATTGATTTTGATTGATCTTTTTGAATTGATTTTGATTGATCTTTTTGAATTGAAAATTTATCTCTTTGGGTGCAAAATCGTTGTTTCAAGTTGGAAACTAATTTCTTCAACTGAGAATTTGACTCTTCCATTTTTTGTAGCAAACTGATATTGTTTCGTTAAAAATTCAGCTTTTTGATCGAAAATTAATCTTTTACAGTCGAAAATTCATCTTTGGTTAAAAATTTGTTTTTTAAAGTTAAAAAGAATTTCTCCAAATAAAAATATAATTATTCTATTTTTGTTAGAAATTGATATTCTTTGTTTGGAAATTCAACTATTTCTGCAAAAATTGATCTTCTTAAGTAAAAAATTAAATTCTCTGGTTGAAAATTCACCTTCTGAAGTCGAAAATTAATTTCTTTGAATGATAATTTAATTATACGGCTTTTCTGTTAAAAATTGATATTCTTTGGTTGGAAGTTAAACTTTTTTATTTCAATTGATCCTGTTAGTAGAGAGTTGAACTATTTGGTTCGAAATTTATGTATCTTTTCAAGAATTCCTTTTTTTTTGTAGAAAATCAATTTTCTTGGTTGTAAATCTTCTTGCTGGTAATTTCATTTTTCTTTTAATATAATGGCTTGGTCGAAAAATAAACATCTCCGCTATAATTTTTTTTAGCAAATTATTCATCAGTTTAGTTTGAAATTCATCTGTTTGTTTGAAAATTTGCTCTTCAGTTGAAAATTAATTCCTTCAATTAAAAATTTGAATATATCATTTTTGGTTGAAAATTGACATTTTTCAGTTAAAAATTTAATTATTTAATTTTTATTTATTTTTTCATTATTTAATTTAATAATTGGTTTAGAAATTCATCTTTTTCAGTTGAAATATCATCTCTTTTGTTGATTTTTTTTTCAATTTGAAAATTAAATAATTTAACTGAAAATTTAATCATTCCATTTTTTGTTGAAAATTGAAGTATTTGTTTGAGACACATCTTTTTGAATTGAAAATTCTTGATTGTTTCGTTGAAAATTCTACTTTTTGATTGAAAATTCATCTCTATCAGTCGAAAATTCATCTCTTTGGTTAAAAATTCGCCCTTAAAGTTCAAAATGAATTTATCTAAATGAAAATATATCTAATTATTCTATTTTTGTTAAAAATTTATATTCATTTGTAGAAAATTCAACTCTTTCTTCGAAAATTGATTTTCTTTAGTTGAAAATTAATTTCTTTGGTTGAAAATTCACCTCCCAAAGTTGAAAATTAATTTCTTCGGATGAAAATTTAATTATTCGAGTTTTTTGAAAAATATTGATATTCTCTAGTTGGAAGTTACACTTTTTTTTTGTTGATCGATTCATTCAGCTGAACATTAAACTATCTGGTTCAAAATTTATGCAAGGTTTTAAAAATTACTGTTTTTATGTAGAAAATTAATTTTCTTGATTGTAAGTTAACCTTCTTGCTGGTAATTTCATCCTTTTCTTTAAAAATTTGATGACTTGGTTAAAAAATAAACTCCTTGGTTATAAGTTATTTTTTTTGTGAATGATTCATCAGTTTAGTTGAAAATTCATCAGTTTGTTTGTAAATTCGTCGCTCCAAGTCAAAAATTAATTTTTAAACAGAAAATGTAGAAATTCAATTTTTGGTTGAAAATTTATTTCTTCAAGTAATCGGGTAAGAGCTGAACCACTTTATAAAAAAGAATTTTTTTGTTGAAGATTCATCATTTTAGTTGAAAATTCATTTGTTTTATGAAAATTAGTTTTCTTTATTTAAAAATCAATTTTTAAACTGAAAATTCAAACATTCCTATTGAAAATTCTTTAGTTTAATTGAAAATTAAATTACTTAAGTAAAAGTGGAACTTCTTTGTTAAGAATGCTTTTTTTTATCTGTTTGGTGGAAAATATGCCTATGCTGTTGGAAATCTATTTCTCTAGTTGAGACTTCATTTTTTCAACCAGAAATGTAACTTTTTTATTTTTGGGTAAATATTTATATTTGTTAGTTAAAATTTAACTTTTTTGGTAGGAAACGAATCTTCTTGATATGGATTTTTTTTTTTTTGAAAATTCATATTTTCGGTTTAAAAATTCAACTAATCTTTTCTATTTGAAATATCAACTATTACATTTTTTGTCGAAAATAATTTTTTTAGCTTGAAATTGAACTTTTGGGTCAAAAATTCATGTAATTTCTTGAACATTCAATCTTCTTTCGTAAAAAATTAATCTTCTTTGCAGAATTTTTTTTTTGTAATGTACTACTACGTTTAATTTAGAACGTTTCTGTTGAAAATTAATTCTTTTTATTGATGATCCATCATTCAAGTAGAAAATTCGTTTGTTCTGTTGAAAATTTGAATATTTTCTTTCAAATTGATTTTTTTTTTTTTCGAAAATGATATTTTTTTGTTTTAGTTTAAAATTCAACTTTTTTGGTTGAAAATTCAATTAAATTCATGAAAGTTAATCGTTTTTGTTGAAAATTTATAACTTAAATTAATGACATTTTAATTTAAAATTATTTTCTTGAAAATTAGTTTCGTTAATTGAAAATTTATCCATTCCATTTTTGGTTGAAAGTTGACATCTTTATGTGAAAATTCAACAGATTGGATAATTTAAAATGACTGGTTTAAAAAGTCGCTTTTGACTAATTCAAATTTAGAGTGTATCGATTCCAAATTAATTACCTTTTTAGGATCCAAATACGCCACATTTTCGCGTTGTAGCGATGTCGAATCTCAGAATTTTATTTTATTTTTTCAACTCACCCTAATATATATAAAAAAATTGCGAGGTGAAGAAACATAAAATAAATGACAATAATTACTTACGATCGAAATAAGCGACGCACATGCATCTATCTCAAGCTGAGATCGAAATATCAAAGTACTCACCTGAAACAGCAAAAACAATGTAAAGATTAGTCAAGTTAATCAGTTATTTCTTGGATTTTATTATCAATTAATTAATGTGTTGAAAATTATTATATATTATGTATAATTGTAAAAATTGTAGCGTCTAACAACTGAGCCACCGAGGCTTTCTTTTTTATTTTTTGTCATCATTATTTTTTTTTCTTCATTATCATTATCTTAATTTTCATTCCGTTAATTAGTTTCTATTAATGAGATGAAAAAAAGGAATGAAAATAATGATCATAAAAAAATTTTTTTTTTTAAATAATAATAAAAATGATAAAAAAAGAGCCTCGGTGGCTCAGTTGGTTAGACGATCGAACATCGCCTTAGAGCTTCGGGGTTCGATCCCTAAGCCGGTACCTCTTGAAATTTTTTTAGGAACCCTTACCGAGGTTCTGGTGGTTTGGATCCCACCTCAAGCTGTAGGCCCCTCTCATCATTCACTTGACTGCAACCCAGTCCGTGAATGATGTGTTAATAACCAGGCTGAGAAAGAATGAGACATTCTTAAAAAAATTATTATTATTATTTCTATATCTAAACAAGCTAGTGAAGTAAGTTAGTTAAATATTGTCACCAGGGGTTGTTTTTACAAAAAGGTTCCAATTATTTTGTTACATGTCCTTTTTAATTAGATCTTTTCCGACTCTGTAGAAGTTTGTTTTCTCGAAAGGTATGTAAAGTTGGAGTGAAGGACGGAGAGGTCTTTGGAGATAAATGCTAACTATTCCTCTTGCTCTTGGTTCGATTCGTTCGGAATATTTTGATTTGAGCCTGCCAAGTCTCTACTTGCGGCGTATACCATAAGAGGAAACGCCTAATGGCATTCCGATCAAAGGAGCCACCCTCGAGATAGCCGGGCAAATTTAAAACGCTCCCTTTTCAGCTAAAAGAAACGCGGCATGACGAGGGTTCATGCCGATCACGTAGCGCGTACAAACCTCTTTCACTGGGCTTAAATCCTATACTAACCTAGCCCCTCCTTGTCATCTTTTACCGAATTTTTCTGAAAAACTATTCCACTTGTCACAAACTTTTCTCTTTTTCAAGTTTTCCTTTTTTCGGAAAATATAAATTAATGTCCGTGCGGTCTAGAGATTTGAATCGGTAGGGGCTGATTATATACGTTTAGATTAGATACGTTCAATCTTGACTGATTCGAATAAGGCGACAAATTCTTCTGACAAACTATCCTAATTGTTACGATTTTTCACATTTTAAAATTTCCCTTTTTTACACTATGCGTAGTTTCATGTCCGTGCTGTATAGAGATTTGAATCAGGCTGAAGGCACTGAGTCAGTCTTGACTGATTCGAATAATGCGGTGAATTTATCTGAAAAACTATCCTACTTGCCACAAAATTTTCTCGTTTTAAAATTTCCCTTTCACGGGAAATATACTTTTTTGAAAAATAAAATTTGGTGACCCTGGAAATTTATCAATAAATATTCGAAACGGAAAATATCCGAAATTCGACAAGAGCCGACAATTTATAAAATACTCAAATACTGGGTGTACAAAATCTGAGAAATGCATGGCAGTCATTGGGAAAATGATCATTACTGATTTAAAAAAATAAAATATAATACAATATCGATTATTTGATCCATTTTCGATGCTAGAGGTTATGTATAACTTCAGGATCTTTCAAAAGTTACAAATGAGAAACGAACAAAATTTTTTTTTCCGTTCAACAAACATTTCTCCAGGCAATTTAAATTGAATAATTAAAGGAAATATATATGACATAATATAATATACATATATTATATATATATGTAATATATTATATTAATATGAACTATCCCACTTGTTATAAACTTTCATATTTTTAAGTTTCCCTTTTTTCGGAAAATATACATTAATGTCCGTGCGGTCTAGAGATTTGATTCATTCGAATGAAAAAAAATAATTCGAAATTTAAAAAAAAAATTAATTTAATTTAAATATAAATTTTTAATATCGATGATATAAATAAATTCATGAATATAATATAACTTTAATTTCAAAATTGTTCCGTAAAAAACCCAATCCAATCGCTTCGATTGTCCCTTCATATCAAATGAAATTATGAAATTCTTACTGAGTATTTTTCCATATTCTTTCCAGCTTGTGAAGCCTAGTTTATTCTTTCAATTTTTTTCTGGGTTGAAAAGAGAAATTCATTTTGAACATTTCTCTTGCGTTGGTAGAGGAAAAATTTTGTTTGCTAATTTTTTTTTCGGAATCGAAAGACGGAATTTCATTATTTTTACTTAATATTTTGGTAAATATATTTATTCATTCAAAGGGTGGGATATTCTGTTATTTTAAATACTTTCTAGCTAAAAAGAGGGACATTTTTTACTTATATTTTTTTTCTAAATAAAGAAAGGGGATTTTTTAAAACTATTTGTTTAAAATGAAAGGAACAAAGTATTTAGTTCAATTTTTTTTACAAGTTTTGAGTTTAAAATGTTTGGATGACAGCATTTTTATGTTTAAAATTGTCCAGTTACCAAAGAATTATGTTCAGTTTAATGAAATCATTAATTAAAAAAAAAAAACAATTCAAAGTTGTGAATTAAAAATTTGTGGCGTTCTTGATTCAGAATTAAAAAATTGAGAAACTTAAAATCAAATATTTTCTGATTTTAGCTTTTGAAATTGAGCAATTTTTTCAAGGCCTGAAAAATGGAACTATTTTAGAATTGCGCATTCAAAACTTTAATTGTAAATTTAAATTATAAATTATTCAATGATGATAAAAATAATGATAAAAATTATTATCTGGTATCTGTTATATCATTAAGTATCCATCAAGTTGTATTCATTTTTTGAAACTAAAAAAAAAGATTTCTGTATAAAAAAAATCCGTATAATTTTCACGATTTAAAATTCAAGAATTTGAAATTGTAAACCTATAAAGTTTAATAATTCCAAAAATGTTGAAAATCATATAAATTGTTTAAACAATTAGGTTCGCTAACTTGCATTAATTGTTATCTCAATAAGTAAAAAGTGGACAAAAAGTTAAAAATGTCAAAAAAAAAACCGCAACTATTTAGCATTATAATAGAAGAAGATCGTTATAAACAATAATAGTTTGTTTGAATAAATCGTTTTGGTTTGATTGCAATAATCATTACCTCTCTCAAAGTGAAAATTAAACGAAAAAGTTGTATACTTCAGAAAAAAATGGCAACTTTCCATCATAATTCAAAGGAAATATAATTTTTTTTAAACAATCAATTGTTAGAACAATTATTTTGTTGACCTAAATTAATAACTGTCTCGCTCTAACTTAACAGTTGAAAACCAATAGCAAAATTTGGGAAAACCCACGACCAAATCTATTATAAAAGAAAATTACTATAAACAATAATTAATTATGCAAATAATTTATTTGCACATCTCATTATCAATGAAAAGTAACAGCTTATGCTCAAATCGATGAATTTGTTCCGAAGGAGCCTTTAGTTGGATCTTCAAAGGAACCCATTTTTAATAGACTTTTCTCGAAGATCCAACTTTGCAAGCGGTTGGCTTATAAATTCGCCTGCATGTTGTTCTATTCAAAAGTTCTCCGAAGGAAACCTTCCTGGTCACCAAAGGAAGCTTTTTGAGTCTCCAAAGAAAGCTTCCGGGTCCCCAAAGGAAGACTTCTGGGTCTCCAAAGGAAGTCTCTTGAGTCTCCAAAGGAAGCCTTTTGGGCCTCCACAAGTTTCTATTGGAGTTCAAGTTCAAAAAGATGCCAATTTCTATTAAAGCCGCAACTTTAGTGAACCCTCAGTTATTTTCTGTGAAACAAGACTGGCAGATTCGTGAAGATTTGAAGAATGAAGAGGTTGGTTGGTGAGATGATAATTTTGATGTTCAGGAGCATAGATATAAATAAAGGGTAGAGATATCTGGAGCATTAGTATGTCGTCGCAGGCTGTCAGTGGCTCAAGGGCTCAAATCGAATAATTTGTTCCAAAGGAGCCTCTTGTTGGGTTTTTAGAGGAAACCAATTTTAATAGAGACTTTTTTTGAAGATCCTACTTTGCAAGCTTTTGGTTTATGAATGCGCCTGCATTTTGTTCTATTCAAGTGTTCTTCAAATGAAACTTTCTGGGTCTCCAAAGCAAGCCTTTCGATTCTCCAAAGGAAGCCTTTCGATTCTCCAAAGGAAGCCTCCTGGGTCTCCTAAGGAAGCCTTCTGTGTCTCCAAAGGAAGCCTTCTGTGTCTCCAAAGGAAGCCTTCTGGGTCTCCAGTTGAAGTTTTTTGAGTTTCCAAAGGAAGCCTTCTGGGCCTCCAAAGGAAGCGTTTTGCGCCTCCACAAGTTTTTATAATTTTGATGTTCAGGAACATAGAAACGAATGAAGGGAGGAGATATCTGGAGTATTAGTATGTCGTCGCAGGCAGTCAGTGCTCTCCGGACGGAGAGACATAATATAAATAATTTGATATACACGAACGACGATTATGCATGCATGTATGTTGAAGTCAGAAGATATAGGCGGAATATTCCGAGTCGCGCGTCTTTACATTTCAAATAAGTCGACGCTGCTCGGCCCTGGACCCTTATACGTATTCATTATTGGTACGCGCCTGCAGATGTGTATGCGCTCGAATCACTGGACAGTGGACTGGACATCCGTGCGTCCAGACCGAATTTTCTTATTTGTCATAAATTAGAACTCGATTGCGCAGCCTCTTCCAGGGCTTGTAGCTTGCTTCGTCTTCTCTTCGTTCCACTATTGATAATCTGCATTTACCTTGTCGATGCGATGCGATTCGGAGACGCGCTCGGCTTTGTCGTTGACGGATCTCGTGGTTTTAGTTCCAATTTAATACGTTCACCTTCAAACGCGTCGCTTTGCGCTGCGTTGCGTTGCAATTCAACTTACACGAGTCCGTTTCGTAAATGGAAATTCGACATTTATATTATACAAATCTTGCCCTCAAATGAAAACATTCAATAAATCTTCAAAATAACCAATCATTCTGATCCAACTACGAAATTTCTGGAAATTAAAAACAAAAACAAGAATGGAGCGATCAAATTTGGAAAAGGAAAAGGTGAAAGAGACCCTTTCCCTTTTCTTATTTCCTCTTTTTACTCTCCTTGTTCCCATCTCTCATTTTCACTTTTCTATTCCCTTCCCCTATTTCCCCTCTCATGGTTTATCTCACCCTTTCCCCTTTATTTTCTAACCTTTCCCTTTTTAATTTTTTCGTTTTTCTGAGGGGAAGTAGATAACTCGCAACGGAAAATTTGGGATGAAAAGGGTAAAAAGAAAAAGGGGAAATGAAAAAAAGAAAATAGGTGACGGAAGACATAAAATAAAAAGATACAAAGAGGAAGAGAGAATAAAGGAAAGATATAAGGAAAGAAAGGAATCAGAGGGAGAATCAGTTACAGGCGAAATAGAAAAAGTGAAATAGAAAAGGGCAGAGAAAAGAGGGGAATAGAAGATGGAAATGTGGAGATAGAAGAATGGAGAACGCAGAATGAAGAGTGGAGAAGAAAGAGAGGAAAGGGGTAACAAAAAAGGAAAAAGTAAGATGAATAAAAGAAAAGGGGAACAGGAAGGAAAATTGGGAGGAGAAAAGAGGGTGGAAGGGGAAAGGATGAATAGAAATGTTTATAGGGAAAAGGAAGAGGACAAGTGGGAGAAGAAGAAGATAAAAGAAAAAAGATGAAAGGGGATAGCGAGAGACCAAGGGATCAAGTAGAAGGAGGGGAGGGTGAACGACCAGAGTGGAGAGGAAGAAGGGAGGAGGTTCTTGAGGTTGAAGAGAGCTAAAAAAGGAAAATGCTTGAGCGTAAATAGGTCAAGAAAAAAGCGAGATGAGAAAAGGATGGTCAGAGGACGGATAGAGAATATAAGAGGGAGCGAGAGAGCGAGAAAGCGACAAGGGTAAAGAGAAAGAATGAAATGAGAGAGAGAAAAGAGGGAAAGGTTAAGAAAAAAGAGAAAGGGGGTCAGTGGAACGATGGAAGGGAAAATAGGACAAGCGAATGTGACAAGGGGAATCAAGAAATAAGAAAGAGAAAAGGGGAGACAAGATAGAAAAAAGGGGGAAGGGAACGACTGGAAGTTCCCAAGGCTGAGTGGGAGAGCTAAAAAGAAGGTATTTCCACATTGAGGCGTAGTTCTCAAGGCTATGGAGAGTTTGAAAAGAAGTATTTTTACACTGAGGGGTCGTTTTCAAGCCTGTACAGAGCTGGTAAAGGAGAAGAGGAGGGTGAAAGAGTAACTGTAAAATGAAAAGAGAAGGATGCAAGAGGTGAAGGGAGAGATCGAAACAATAAAAGAGAAAAGCTGCAAGGGGGAAGGGAAAAAGAGAGAAGGTGAAGATAACAGGTAGAATAGAAAACAGAAAAAGATGAAGGGAAAATCAGAAAAGCAAAAAGAGAAAGAGAGAAAGGAAAAGGGATAAAGGGAAATGAGGGAGGTGATTAGGAAGAAGGAGAGAGCAAGAGGGTTAAGAAGAAAACGAAATGGAGGAGAGAATAAGGAGAAAAGGAAGTCGGGAAAATGAAAGAAAGAGGGTGTTTGAAATCGTGTTTGAGGAAAATAGCAGTAGCAACGCGGGAAAGAGAAAAGATCATACGGGAGTGACAAAAGAGACAAGGGAGGATAAGATACTGAGAAGGGGAGAAGGAGAGAGGAGAAGTTCTTAAGGCTGAGGGGGAGTTAGAAAAGAGGTCTTTTCAGATTTCAAATTTATTTTGAGGCTGTGCAGAGCTGGAAAAGGGGTACTTTTATACTTAGAATTAGTTTTTAAAGCTTGGGAGAACTGAAAAAAAGAAGAAACAGGGGAAAGGGTAAAAGGAAAGCTAAAAGGAAAAAGAGGAATGGAGAATGAGGAAAAAGGTCAATTAGAGAGGGAAAAGGGAAAGGGATGAGCGGTAAGAGCAAAGGGAGAGAGAAATGAGTGACAGGGTATGGTCAGTGGGAGAGAAAAACGCTAAAAGGGGAGAGGAAAACAGAAAAAAAGGAGAGGGGAACGGGTTACAGAGGTGATGGATGAACGCGAAATAGAAAAAAGGGAGTTATTGATAGAATAGGGAACAGGGAAGAGGGAAAAGGAAGACAAAAAAAGAAAAAGGGGTAAAAGGAAAGCAGAAAGGAAAAAGAGAAAGGGGGAGAGGGAAGCATAGGAGAGATAGAGAGGGTACAGGGTAAACAATAAAGAGAAAAGCAGAGAGAAGTAGAGAAGGATCGAAAGGGAGAGAGGGGGAGATGGGGGCAACAGAGAATGGAAAAATATAAAAGAGTGATGGGAGGCATGAATGGGGAGAGAGGAAGAAGAAAAAGGAAAGAAAAAAAAAGGGAAAAGGTGAAAGTAGAAATTAAAAAGAGGAGAGAAGGTGTGAAAGGGAAGGGATTGTTAGATAGAGGAATTTTGATGTAATTCTGAATTTCCTAAATTTCAATCATTGAAAGTTGAGGGAAATATTTGATTCTTGTTCTAGATGCACATTGTAGAAATTTTTCCATCGGAGAATTGAGTCTAGTCTAGACGCTGTACGCATTCTCTTAGTGGGACGTAAATTTGTTGAAACAAATGTGGTAGGGAATCTGTAACGCAGTGAATCGAATCGCATCCGAGCAAGCCCAACCCAGCCACGTTTGTGGAGGACTGTCCTCGTTATCTTTTATAGATAGACAACCCCTCCCATCCGCCTCCATACGGAAGGCCCACCACTGCCATTATCACGTGAATCCTTATTTATAGGAAATCGATCGTATTCAAATCTCCCAACTTCTTTCCCATTCGAATCGCGATGCGCATTCTTACCCATTCAGTTTCGCCCTGGTAGATGTTTCTGAGAAAGTAGATCGATTAGGCAATTCGAATGATGGAGACGCTTCCTCGTTTCTCTAAATCCCGCACCACTAGCAAATATACTTCCCTTATTTATTCCGCAAATGAAAATAGAAAACATTTGTTTTGGTGAACTAATCTGAATCGGATAAATCCCAGAAGTAAAATCAAATTTTTAATCAGCTAGAAAGAATCGGTTCATTTTCCAGGGAAGTGAGAGGATCCTCTAATTATAGGGAACGAATCACACTCCACCTTTCTCGGGCTTGTTCGTCTGATAACTCTATCGAATAGTATAAGTTTGAGCAACATTTCCATGTGAAAATTACAAATTACATACTAAATTCATCCGCCTTTTATGTATTTCTTCGCATTTAGAAGACCAGCAACATAAACCGTGCGTTTCCAGGCAAGGATATTTCAAGGGACTTTGTGATGGACGTTTTAACTTTTAAGTGCGTATCTGTTAGAAGCTTGTGTATGTGCGATAATTGCGCTCGTACATAACACGTAGGTTACAGGGCCCAGACTGACCACCCGAGTCTACGCTACGGAGCGCGAAACGAACACGGTACAGGCATAATGCGGTAATAATTGAGCTTTTTGTCAGCGTGAGTCTCGAGCATTTCCATCGTTCTTGAGCTGTGTAAATGCCCCTACGTATGTTATGTACCTTCCTCGGATGTAGTCAAGCAATGAACGGACGGCCTTTCGTCGCGTGCGATTATCTCGTAAATGTCAGGACGATGCGACGTTTCAGGTTTTTTTACGTGCCAGTTTTATTCCCGTGTCTAGGATATCCGGCACGCATTCGGAAAGGAACATCCCCATCTCCACACCCACCTTGGTGGTTGGCTCGAAACGGCACGAAACCGCGTTTTTTTTACGAAAGTGTCTCGAGACATTCTTAATAGTCGTAAATTATGTTCTTATAATTCTTGGAACCAACAACTGTCTCGGAAAATGAATCAAGACGATGTTTTCGACTGGGGATTCAGAGGATGAAAGTAATGAAGATTCATTAGATCTAGTGGGATTTCGCTTCTGAGGTATTCCGGCCTGAGTAATTTGGCGTGCGCAAGGCCCATTGGTTCAGAATCTTCATATACTTGTACAACTGTTTGGGAAAATGAATCAAAATGATGTTTTCGACTGGGGCTTTAGAGGATAAAGTACGTGACGATTCATTGGATCCAATGGGCCTTCGTTTTCCAGATATTGAGGTTTGAGTATTTTCGCGTGCGCAAGGTCCATTAGATTAGAATCTTCATGTACTTGTACAAGTATTTCGGAAAATGAATCGAAATGATGTTTTCGACTGGGGTTCCAGAGGATGAAAGTAGATGACGATTTATTAGATCCACTGGGCCTTCGCTTCCGAAATATTCAAGTTTGAGTATTTTGGCGTGCGCAAGGCCCATTGTGATGAGAGTCGAGAGATTTTGTTACAATTTATTATGTTAGGGAGGAGGGGATCCTTCATTAATGTACTCAATTTTTGAATATTCGCAAATAAAACAAGTAACTCGCAGAAATTGTTCGAAAATTAAACATCAATTTAACTTTACGCGCCAAAGACACCTGGTGAGTGAAAAACGAACTTAGCCAACAAAAATTTTAAAAAAAGTCAGGGATTTAGAAGAAAAATCTCGCGACAGTCAGGGAATTTTTATAACATTGAATGACTGTCAAGTAGCATAAATTTGAAAATTTTCAATTTTAATTTGAAACTGTTTTATTCCGTCTATAAAATATTCTTATTCATACGAATTTAAGATTCTGGTCTTTGAATATTAATGGTCAAGAAAAATAAAAAATTGGCCAGGGAAAAATTAGGGAATTTTCAAAATGAATTTTTACGGTATCCCCTAATATAACATTCTTGTGAGTAATTTATTGGCTTTTTATTTATGATTCTTTTTTTGCAGTTGTAAATTTTATTATTTGTTTGAAAACTCAACCATTTCGTTGAAAAGGCAATTTTTTGCTTGAAAATTCTACTATTACATAGGACTTTTTTCTTTTAAGAAAAATTCATGTTTTGGTATTGAAAAATTAATTCAAATCTTTTTTGGATGAAAATCGAACTATTTTGTTGAATATTTGTCTTCTTTCTTCAAAAATTCATCTGCTTTAGTAGGAATTTCATCTTTGTTGGATAAGATTGCATTTCTTTGGTTGAGGATTCAATAATATTTTTTTAAAAAGTCATCCTTTTTGGTCGAGTATTCAACCGTTTAGTTCAAAAATCAACTAAAATCTTTATTGGATGAAAATTCGACTAATTTTTTCGAACCTTTTTTTATTAAAAATTCATCTGTCTGAGTAGAAATTTTACCTTTTTGCGATATAAATGCAACTGTTTGTTCGGAAATTTAATAATTTGGTTAAAGAGTCATCTTTCTTGGTCCAAAAATCTACTATTCTATTAAAAATTCAACTATTTTGTAGGAAATTTACTTTTACAGAAAAATTCAGATCTTATGGTGGAAAATCAATTTAAATATTTTTTGGATACAAAATCAACTCTTTTTTATCAATATTTATCTTTTTGATTGAAAAAAAATCTGTTTCAGTAGGAATATAATCTTTCTTGGATGAGAATGCAACCGTTTGATTGAAAATTCAACTGTTTTGTTGAAAATTGGTCTTTTTGGGTTGAAAAATCAAGTAACTTTGTAGAAAATTGACTTCTTATTTAAAACTTATATATTGATGTTGAAAAGTCAAGCTGAAATCTTTTTTAGATAAAAATTTTTTACTTTTCTCTTGTTGAAAGAGAGAGGTTGAGAATTTATCTTCTTTGCTTGATGAATCAACTATTTCGTTTGAAAATTTTGTTTACATCACTTTGTGAAGAAATTATTTTTTTGTCAAAGATTCACATTTTTAGTTGAAAATGATCGCCTTGGTTAAAGTTGGACTATTTTGCTGAAAACTGATCTATTTTGATTGAAAAGTCAACTGCCTGGGTCAAAGTTTGGTTGTAATTTCAACTATTTTTTTGAGAATTTATTTTTTTGCTGGAAATTCTTATTTTCTGGTTGAAAATTCAATTTTTGTAAAGAAAATTCGTCTTTTGGCTTCAAAGTTCAACAATTTAGTTGAACTTTTTTTTCTTCCATGACTGAAAAATCTTTATCTGTTGAAAATTTGTCTTTTTGATTTTAAAATCAACTATTACACTTTTTTGTTGAGAATTTAACTTTTAAGGTTTGAAATTCAATTATCCAGTTCAAAATTTAATTGCTTCTTAGAAAATTCAATTGTTGTGTAAAAAGCACAAGTATTTTCTTAAAAAGTCATCTATTATTATAGAAAAATCACTCTTTTTCGACTAAAATAAATAAATTTGAATATTTTAAATTTGTTTATGAAATATTGTTTCATTTTGTTCATAAAAGATGCTATGTAAAAAATATTACAAGATTAAAATGGTAGTATTTAAATGTTAATTAGCAGGAAAAATAAAAAATTTGTCAAGAATAATCATAGAATTTTGAAAATGAAGTTTTCACGTTGTAAAGCATGTATTATATTGAATACAACAAATTTCCATTAGTCCTAAGTCCCATATCTCATCATTTCCGGAAACCATAATTGACGTACAGTAAAAGGGGGGGATGTTTTGTTTCGGTTCGTTACTGTGGGGGGGGGGGGGATAATCCGTTACGTAATTTAAGTATGGCCCCTTAGATAAAATGGGCCTTCGTTTCCGTAATATTGAGGTTTGAGTATTTTGGCGTGCGCAAGGCCCATTAGATTTAATGAATCTTCATGTTCTTGTATCCTCTTAAATTATGTATTTTTAATTATTTGAACTAACAACTGTTTCGGAAGATGAATCGAAACGATATTTTTGACTAGGGCTTTAGAGGATGAAAGTCATGAAGATTCATTGGATCCAATGGGCCTTGCGCACGCTGAAATACTTAAACCTCAATATCTCGGAAACGAAGGCCCATTGGATCTGATGAATCTTCATGTGCTTTTATCCTCCCAAATTATGATCTTATAATTCTTTGAACTAACAATTGTTTCGGAAAATGAATCGAAACTATGTTTTCGACTGGGGCTTCAGATGATGGAAGAACATCAACATTCATTAGATCCAATGGGTCTTCGTTTCCGAGATATTGAGGTTTGATTATTTTGGCGTGCGCAAGGCACACTGTATCTAATGAATCTTCATGTACTTTTATCATCCTAAATTATGCTATAATATTTCTTCGAACTAACATTTATTTTGGAAAATGAATCAAAACTATATTTTTGACTAGGGCTTTAGAAGATGAAAGTAATGAAGATTCATTTGATCATGGGCCTTGCGCACGCCAAAATACTCAAACCTCAATATCTCGGAAACGAAGGCGGGGGCTTTAGAAGATAGAACTACATGAAGCTTCATCAGAACTAATGCTCATTTTATTGAAAGAAGAAATACGAATCTGAAGCATTTTGATCAACTTTCACCCTCTAAGGCTGCAGAATCGGCGTCCCACATCTCGCGACCTTTCCTTGTTAATGGAACTAAATCGAATAGAATCAATTCGCTGAAAACAGGAGGACTGAAATTAAATTTTTCCTCGGAATATTTCCAGACGAAGTATTTCCAGAGGAGCAATTACTCATGAATAGTCAGTGACCGCATTTTTATCAAGAGCTCTTGACTAAAGGAGGTGGCATTATCTGAAAGTTCCTAGTGGAAGCTTGGTCGTCATTATTCACCCCAGCGTCTTTAATTATTTAGCCCCGTCGGTCATCGGGACTCGTGTTACACCCCTTGACAGTCGATTTTTTAAAACCTTCTCCACAGTCTCTGGGAATACCATCACGCTTGAAAAACTGTTTATTCGCGTACACGTTCCTGCATCAATATATTAAAAATAATAAATTCGGGTCTAAGATCACACACACACACACTCTCTCCTGAGTGAGTCCGAAATTCGGCTCATGTGTGCATGCATACACACATAGGAAGACACACTCTTTTTCTGAATATTATTACGAGGGTCGCCAGTGCAGGCAGGTTGGTCCTACGGATACGCCAGTAGGGTGGAAGGAAAATTGACTGAAGAAACCCGTGTCCCGACCCCGAAAGTACCGCGCCCGGCACGTGTGTAAACTTTCTTGAATTTCCTTAGGCAAATATTGCCGGGCTTCGCGAGTGTGCGAGCGGAGAGTCGGTACGAGGGACCCTTAGGGCCAAGAAAATGAGATTTTTCTCCGACAGCGAGTTGGATGGCCTGGTTGGGGGAATGAATTTGAAATTAGTTCATACGGGACAACCTACCGACTTACTTGTATTACCTGAGAAGTCGCTCATCTCCCTACATGTGTATGTGGGGACGTGAAGCCTCCCCTTCACCTCAGTGCCACTCGCCCGACTTCTTTCAACTTTCTGACTTTCCACCGGCTAATGCATACACAAATAAGAGAAGCTACTCAACTTTCCGCTGTTTACAAACTATAATTGTCTTTTGATTAGTTTCCTAAAAACGCTCCCAACAGGAATGAGATTTGGGAAGTTATTTAAGTTAAATCGCATGTAGGCATGAAGCCTCTTTTTAGTTTCATGTCCTTTTTCGGTTTGATTGAATATAGTTCTATCTGCGCAAGGATCAGTCAAGTAGCCTATTTCCCCTTTCCCCTATTTTTATCCTCTTTTCCCTTATTTTTATCCCCTTTTTTCCCTTTCTTTTGAAGCTGCGATTAGTTTTACAAGAAGCTTAGGAAATTCGTGGTCACTGACAAAGAAGTAATGCATAGTTTAGGAAGACTAATATCCAATGCAAAAAGGAAAAAGCCTTTTGAAGAGAAAATCTAGCAAAATTGATTTAACCGTATCGCAGAAGGATATTGATTCAAATAATTCTGTTCGAGTAACACTTTGTCAATAAATCAAATTTTAGTTTTCTGTCTCAAAAAATGATTGCTTTTGGAAACTTGATTAGCTTTTCATTGCCTGAAGCTTTTTTATATCTCGAATTCCAAAATTAAATCTACAAATTATATCATCCAAGGATGTACCGTGTTGTTTAAAATTACTTAATCCTTAACTCGGTTTATAAAATTGAGAAAAAAAGGCTCATTGATTATTACAACAAAGTTTCAAGATAATCAATAGGGTAAATGAAGAAGAAATTAGTTAAAGTCGTATTTTTTTATTTAGATGTAATTATTTGCATATTTGTGTTCTTTGATAAGCTTTCGGCAAACATTATTTTAATTCACAAAAGCTTATTCTATTCCTTGAAAGGTTCTTCTAAATTATATTCGTCCCCTTTTCATGGAAATTATTTTATTGAAATATAAAACATACAATTATCATTATAGTTAGTTATTTTTTGTAGTGATGCATTCGAGACGATTTCTCGACTCGAGATCTCGAAATTTCTTATTAGAGATTCTCGATCTTCATCAAGTTTTGAGTTCATTTACACAGGTTCCAAAAAATCTCGAATTTTCTCGAAATCGTCTCGAATGCACCACTAATTTTTTGATGACACAATTCGCTAAATAATATTCAATAAAATCATGATGAATTATATAGAATTTTTTAATAAATAGAATGATATTTTGTGAATAAAAATTAAATAATAATTATGTATTCTGCCTAAAGTAGAAGAAAAAATCAAATTATGTGAAAAACTACATTTAAATAAACAATCATGAATTCAAATATGTGTTTTCACTAACAGTCAAGTTTCTCTTCTGAAATTTATTGCAATAATCAGTGGGCCTTTTTTGTCAACTTTACAAATTAAGATATTGGTGGAAATTAGTATTTTTAACAAGTATTTCAATATAAAATGATAAAGTTTTGAAGAAGTAATTTTCAAAAATCTTCGGTTATTAGATTTTTTTTTCTTCCGAAAATCAGCATTTTAAAACAGAAAATGAGTATGTTCAATAACAAATCATTAGATTTCAAAGAATGACATTTTTTCACCAAATTACGTTTTTCGGTTTTTGTTAACTTTTTACCAGAAATTCACATTTTCAAACAAAAATTGTTAAATTATGAAAGTTCATTATTGTTTAAAACAATTTTTGATTATTTTAGCGTTTTACACCAAAATCTAGTGTTTTTAATACAAAATTATTAGATTTCAAAGAATATTTACAATTCTTCAATTTCGGATTGTGTGGGTGTTTTTGTTAAAAATTGAATTTGTTATTTGAAAACCGTCAGATATTAAAAAGGATTCATAGGATATAAAAATGTTTAAATAACGTTATTTACACCGAAAATTCGTATTTTCAAACAAAAATCATTCCGATTCCACAAAAATTTAAAACATTCGAATAATTTTGATTTATGTGAGTATTTCTTTTCGAAAATTAGTATTCTTGATTTAAAAAAATTATATTTCAAACATATTACAGAAAATTCACAACTTTTTAATAATTTTAGGTTATTTTGGTCCTTTAAATTAAAAATTGCCTTTTGAATAAAAAATCACTGAATTCGAAATAATTAAAATTTTATTCCGATCAATTAATTTTATTCAAAAATAATTTAATATCATAGAAAATGTACAATTCTGTACAATTTTTTGTTATGTTATGCTAGTGTTTTTCATTGAAAATTAGTACTTTGATGAAAAATTATTAGATTTACAATTAAAAAAGAATGTTGACAATTTTCCAACAACCTCATGTTATGCTAATGTGTGTCACCTGGAATTTGTACTCTTAAACAAATTTAATTGTATTCAAATTTATTACTATTGTTTAAAATAGTGAAATATGATTAAATAAATTTGAGAAAAAATTATTTTAGAATTAAAAGACAATTAACATAATTAATTGAAAGAAAAATGTTGAAAATGAAAACTTTCTCTTCTCTGATTTTAATTGATTCAGTGATCAAAATGTTTAAAATAAAAAAAAAACTTCCTTCCTCAATTCAGAAAAAAATGCATCCGTTTTGTTTTATAAAAATGTTGAAAATCAAAACTTTCTTTTTTTCCGATTCAGAAATGAAAAAAATGAATGAAAATTCATTTTTATTGTTTATTTCAGAATTATCTTTTTTAACTGCAAATGTAATCATCCCATTTTTGTTTGAAAATTGATATTTTTGATTAAGAATTGATCTGGTCTAGTTAAAAATTTAACTATTTTGTTGAAAATTATTATTTCTCCTTGAATTTAACTGCTTTTTGCATAAGTAAAAAATTCAAATTTGAGTTTAAAATTCAACTGTTTTGTAACTTATTCCTCTTTTTGGCTAGAGTGTTCAACAGTTTGGTTAAAATAATTTGTATTTAGTTGAAAATTTGACTTTCTGGATAGAAAATCATTTCATTTGGTGGCAATTCATCCTTTTGAAAATGTATCATTTATAAGTTTCAATGGAAGGTTCGGAGAATTATGTAAATTTTGGTTGAAGAAGTTGCTATTTTTAAGAAGAAAAATTCTTGCCTTTTCATTTGTTAATAAAAATCAACCAGGCCAACCAGTGTTACAATTTTTTCTAAAACTTTTGCAAAACCTATATCCACCATTAATAACACTTTTCATTCGTTATGATCTCCCTTGTTTTATTTTTATACACATTTTAGAAATGAAAACCCTGAATAACCAGAATCGATTTCAAACTTTTTTTTTCATTTGTCTTTGACGAAAGATAAAACTTTTTTACTTTGATGACATTTCCTAGTTCGACGAGCCATTATTTATTTACAGGCTTCTTATTGTTTCAATAGAATTGAAAATGCTACACAATCACGAAGTTCTGTTAAACTTTTTTATTTTTCACCTTTTCCACGTTCATAGCTTTTTTTAAATTATTATTAATTGGGAAACATCTTGGCAATGTTAATTAGTAACTATAAAGTAGATGAAAAATCAGAGAAATATACAACCGGAACAATTTATGAAATTTCAAAACATAACATAACATTGATTCCTTGTCATTTCAAAATTTAAGAAATACTAATATATACTATATATACTAATACATATAAAATATTTCTATTTCTCACATTTTCCATGTTTATAATTTTTCTGAAATTATTATATACAATCCTAAATAGTTTTTTTTACCACGCAATTAGTTTTCTACTATTGATTTAGAAAATATCTAGGCTGTTCGAATTGACAATTTTGGACTAATCTTTAGTGGTTCACTTTTTATAAATTGATTTTCGATTAAGAAAGTCCATAACGTATCTTTTGTATGAGAAAAGAAGCTATACAATCAAAATAACCTTCTCTAGGCACACAATTTGAAAAATACGTAAAATATACAATCGAAAAAAATTTTGAAAACCAAAAACAGAACTCATTGATAAATCATAACTTATATAAAGAATTTTATTTTTTTGGGACAGCTTCGTAGCTTACGACATGGATTTTCTTTTTATGAAAATTTTGTTTCTTTGAATTGGAAATGGTTTCAAATGTCCGGAAATCGCGATGAATAATTTTTAAATGTCATTTCAGCTATCAAGGAAATTTCCTTGGTTCCATGCAGCCTTTACATCGAATCGGTTATCATAATTTAAACAAGATTTGTTTTTCCATGAAGTTCCATGAAATGTCCATGAAATAGTTTTGAAGATTTTGCGTCTCATCATAAGTTTGAGTAACCGGATACTGTTCAGTATATATAGCAGTGAAAATATTTCACATTTTTCACGCTCGCTTGCAAAAGCTTTCTAGAAACACTGAAAAAGATGGAGATCCTCATTTGGTCTTTTCTCTTCACAATTGCAATTTTGATCAATTTTCGCGGTAAGTGTAGTCAATATAATTATACATAAATTTCAATGTAAATTCATGAAATATCACATATCATTGGAATAATAAATATCAAACTGAAATTCAACATATAGCAATATTACGTTATTTGGTGCTATGGAATAAAATAATAACTGGCAGAAATTTGATCGAGATATGAAAAGAAATCAATGTGAGAGATAAGGAAAATTGATTTCATTATGACAAATTAAAAATATTTTAATTGGGATTTTCCTTAAAAATTTGTTCATAATAATTTTTTGATAATTTCTGTATATTCTTTTTATAATAAATCCATGATTTCAGTCCTTTTTTATTCCTGTGAAACAGGGCTGAAGTAGTGCTTTTCCATACTAAAATTTTTCGGCAATTTATAAATTTACTGTGAATCACCAGGATTTGTTGGGAATTTGAAATTTTATCTCGATTTTGATGAAATTTTGAAGATTTTGAGAATTTCCAGAAGATCTTTTTCATAAAAAACGCATGACTTGGAAAATTTATTTTAATTTCAATATTAATGGAAGAAAATTATGAAAAATTATAATAAACTGTTTATTTGCTGAAGAATATTTGAAATTTTGGAATTTGAACAATTTTTAATCTTTCAAATATTTGCAAATTTTCAAGCCCATAAAAAATTGTTATTATTTGCAAACTTTGCAAAATTTTCCTAACTTCAAAATTCGAGAAATTTAAGAAATTTCTTTTTATTTTCATACGAATATAGAAAATTTCTGGTAAATTTCTTATTTAACCAAAATTTTCAGAAATTTTGGAAATATTGTACAATTTTTTAAATTTTATGAACTTTAAACAATTTTTTAAATATTATGAAATCTTTGAAAATTTATGAAATTAGAACTTTAGAACTTTTCTTATTTTAATACGATCCAAAAATTTCAATCTTTCAGGAATTTTCTAGAATTTTATGAAATTTTATAAACTGTAGAAAATTTTATAAAATATCTGAAATTTCATCTCGAATTGGATGAACTTTATAATTTTTTCGAAATTTGGAAGATTTGGAGAATTTTAAGCGATATTTTCCATTAAGAACGCATGATTTGGAAAGTTTATTTTAATATTAATATTGATTAGAGAAATTTATCGAAAATTATATCAAATTTGCAAAACTATGAAAAATTTTCAATATTTGCAATCTTTCAAGTAAGTGACAAATTTTCCAAATTAAAAAAATCAAGGAATTTTGGAAACTTTATTTTAATTTTAATATGAATTCAGAAAATTTTTGAAAATTTCTGACATTTTATAAGATTTTTAAAATTTTATGAAATTATTGAGATTCTATGACATTTTTTTTTTAACTTTTATTGAATTTTCAAAATATAATCGAATTTTTCAAAAAATTGTAATTTTGTTAAATTTAGAAGATTTGCAGAATTTTTAAACATTTGAAATTTAAAAACTTCATTTTTATTTTATTATGAATTAAAAAGCATCGTGAAAACATGTATACTTTCCAAAATTTGCAAACTTTAAACATTTTTCAATATTTTCAAATCATAAAGAAATTAAAAAATTTTATGAACGGTTGAAAATATCGGGAATTTTTAAATTTGAAAAATCGTCATCATTTTCAAATTATCAAATTTAGAATTTTGCCGTCTATAATTATATATAGTATATAGTATAAGTATATAATTATGCGAAAAAAAATTTTCTTCTACAAGGAAGACATTTTAGGGTTAGAAATTTCTCACTGCCTTAGAAATAATTTAGGTTGAACAAAACTGTCAGGATGGAGAAACTTCTGAAAAATATTAGAAATAATAAAAAAGGTGAGGATTTCCAAAAAATATTGTATATATTCTTCGAGTTTGTAAAACATGCAAAAATCTTATTTGGAAATCCCACCTTTTTTATTTTTTTCAATATTTTCAAAAAGTTTTTGTTAATATAAGAAAAACTTCCTATCACTGTGGAGCGGGTTAAACCATTCTTGCAGAAATGTTTTCGCATCTGCCGGTGTTTGTGAGAAAAATGAAAAAATTCAATGGGCTCATTCCAAAAACCGAAATTTAGTATTTTTAGAAAAACGCCGTCATTTCATTACTTCTAAACCTTATTTTTGAATTTTTCGGCGAATTTAAAAAATTAAGGCGATGAACGCAATCAAATATCAGAAATAAATCTTAAATACCTTAATTAGCTTGAAAGTAATAGAGGATTATGGAAAAAATGAGGAATTCGGTGACTGTAATCTTTTTTTAAATACACTAATCTTTTTTTACAGAATTAAATTCTTCGCCGCAACCTCCCGGATCAGGTGGATTCCGGCCGTATTTAACTATTGAGGAAAGTTTCAACCAATATTTACCTCTTTCCAAAAAAGCATATATAAAGGTTTTGGACAGGGATATCGAGGTGTCTCTAGAACTGAATACCGATCATTACGTACCGGTCAGTTTTATCGTTTTAGGTGATCATGTTACTGGTATTCCAAAATCTGAGTCTCGGGAAAGTTACAACTATGCAACCAAGGCTGTTTTCAGTCGTCAGTTTGCTTGTAACATAAAAATTGTGATATATTCTACAGAAGATACTGAGGGGAATGAATATCTTTTGGGAGCAAAGTTTCCACCTAATCCGCACGATCATTTTGAACTCGGTAAATAAATATTGCCTAAGTTTTTGGTGTGCCTAGAACCTACTAGAAGAATTTTGAAAGCAGATTCTTTACCTAGAATGGAATATAAAATTGGTGGTACTGGTGCGAGTAAATTCAAAAAACCATTGCTGATTTTAAAACGTGATTACTTATTAAAAAAAAACACTTATTTTTTAAAACGCTTCAAAAAACTTCGATATTTTACGTAGAATGACCTTTATTAGAGATATTTCTGATCTTTTTCAGAGAATATACCAAAAAAGGAGTTTAAAGCAAAAATGCAAGAATTTTTGACATATGCTCGGAAGGTCTGTCTGGCTAGCGCAAGCAATACAAAAAATTGTCATTGACTTTGAAACATGATAACCTGGTCAGGAATAAATTAGGACATTTGAAGGAATCTTGGAAACCTTTGAAACCTTGTCTTTACTTCAAACCAATAAACTGTTATAATCTTTACGGGTTCCAATGATATGACAAAAAAAGTAAAAGCGTACCTCGCGGCATAAGCTAACATATAAGCTAGATGCTAACATACTTGGCAAACAGAAGTCATGTTTCGGTAGCCCGTTATGATTTCTTAAGTTTTCCTGTCTTAAATCAAAGATAAGATTTCAAAGATTACATCCTATAAATTTCACATGTTTGCTACAGCTTTCCTAGGTCATGCCATGAGTCAACAGTTTTCAAAAAGTTTCTTCTTCCTTTTTTAAACAGGCAATCACGTTGCAAAATCAGCAGTCTGTTTGAGTTTAGAGGTAACGATTTGAAGTTGCCAAATCTTGTACTTTAAAAGCTTCAGTAATTGGGATTGAAAAATTTGTTAAAATCCTCGAAAGAATAATTTCAAACCTTTTTCAAATCGTAAACCTTCATTTTATTTTCAAGGTGATCCACAACGTCTGAATCCGGACGAACTGACATGGTATATTACTTATAAGGGTCGAGACTTTGAGGTGAAGAATCATCCTGAGACAAAAACCCCTGCAGATATAAAGCTTAGTCGTACTGCAAATATACGTCCGGATCAACCTGGTGTTGATAAATCCAAAATTAAAACCAGCAAAGTTCATTTCTGTGGCGTACACTTTTTGTTGTATAAAATACGTAGAATTGTGGGAGCTGGAATTGATCCAAATCCCCACCCACATCAAACTCCTCAGCCACATCAAATTTCTCACCAACCTCAAACTTCTCACCAACCTCAAATTTTTGACCATCCTCCAATTCTTGACATACATCATAATGCTCACGACCCATCAAATATTCGCCCAAATCAACATTACGCACATCAATATTTTCACCAACCTTCAATTCTTGACCAACCATCAGTTCCTGACCCAAATCATAATGCTTACCAACAACTATATCTTCGCCCAAATCAACATTATGCACAGCAAAGCGCTTACCAACCTCCAGATTCTGAACAATATAAATATCATTACCATGAACAAAATCTTGACCCAATTGAACATTACCTACAGCAAGGCGCTCCACATTTTGACCCAAATGAAGATTGGCACTATCTAACTCATCCCCCACGAAGTCCTTAGCTTTGTAGTGAATCTTGACTTGGGCGATTCGCGGACGTTAAGTCATTTCGAGCGTGGCTCACACTCGGATGGGTGACCATTTGTGATGTATGCCAGACCTGTTGAACGAGGAAAATTCAAGGAATTTCCGACAAAACAACTCAAATGGAAGATGTTAATTTGGACTTGCATTCTTCACTTCCTATCATGCTTTACGAGAGTAAACAACACCCAAGCTTTCTGAAGTGAGCAGAGAGAAGTTTTTGTCTAAATTCATCTGGTTCATTTTCGCTGGATAGGCCTGATGGTAAATGGTATATTAATAATAATAATGTAATATTTTTGTGAAAGAAGTTCCTCAATAAAATCATAATTAATTGAACGTTAGTCTGTTTTCATCTTGTTTTTTTTTCAATCCTACTATTCGGCTGGAATTTAAATTATTTTGTGGAAATTTTTACTGATTTCCTAATTTTTGCAACATAATGAAGGTGGACGCTATTATTTTTTTCGATATCTTCTGTAGGGTGGTTTTCCCTATTCCACACACAGAATATTCAATTCCTTCTATGCTATCCAATCTTCCGAAAACTCTGAACATGCATAGAATTTTTTTCATTGGTTTTAAATTTCAGGCAATCGCGATAAATGATTTTCAAAAGCTATCTTAGTAATGCAGCAATTCAGATTGCTTACGCAAAGAAACATTTTTTATAAAACATTAATTTCACACATCTTAAGAATGTGAATTTTTTCAATTTGTTATTAGGGAGATATTGGGTCCATATAATTTAAACAAATAATGCTGTGAGTCATTCGATGTTTTTTTCCGTGAAGGTCTATAAAATGTGTTTTATTTGCCATTCTTATTGATATGGCTTCGATGATATTTCATTTCCCCTGCGACGTAGTAATTCTCAATTCTAATAGTTTTAAAGGTTTTGCATTTTCTTCATAAGTTTAAGTAACCAGATACTGTTCACTATATATACCAGCGAAAATATTTCAGATTTTTCAACAACCGCTTGCTGCATTGAACAACAGA
This sequence comes from Andricus quercusramuli, assembly GCA_932178445.1. Lineage (NCBI taxonomy): Eukaryota > Metazoa > Arthropoda > Insecta > Hymenoptera > Cynipidae > Andricus > Andricus quercusramuli. Next base: position 123,197 of record CAKNXH010001451.1, read on the forward strand.
AAAAAAATGAAGATCCTTATTGGGTCTTTACTCTTCGCAACTGCAATTTTGATTAATATTCCGGGTAAGTGAGCCTGATATAATATTCTATGAAATTTTAAAAAATTCATGTTAAATTTCTTATTCACGCACAATCATTTGAATTTTTTTAATTCTATGAAATTTTGGACAATTTTGAAGATTTTGAACATTTTCAAGTTTTCCAAATTTCTCAAAATTTGCAAGAGTTTGAAAATTTAATACGTTGTCAAACTTTCAAAAATTCTTTCAAATTTTAAAAATCAGGGAATCTCGGAAACTTTATTTGAATTTTAATATAAATTTACACAATTATTTATGGTAAATTTCTTATTCAACAAACAGTTTCAAAAATATCTCAATTGTTCAAAATTTTGTGAATTTTTTAAATGTCTTCCGTATACAAGGTAAACCCAAATGAAAATTTGCAAGAAATATAAGTATGGCCTTATCGAGAAAATTGATTTTTAATGTTTTCCGAAAAAGCACAGTCATTTTGTTACTTTTAAATCTTCTTTAAGTTTTCCGGCAGATTTAAGAAAAAGAGGATGAACGCTATCAGAATCTGGAAATTATTCTCACTAATCTCAATTGGGTTAGAAGTGATAGAGGTTTATAGAAAAGATTAAGAATTTGGTCCCTCTCATCTTTTTCAAATAGCATAATCTTTTTTTTACAGAATTGAATTCTTCGCCGCAACCATCTTCCAAGGCAGGTCCATCCCGGCGTTCTCGTAAATCTAAAGAGAAAGATTCTGCCCCTGATCTTAAAGTTTCCGAACGCGAATATATATTGCTTAAGGAGGGAACGATTGAGATTGATCTTGCAGTGATTAACGGACAATATGTACCGATTGATTGTAGAGCAATGGCCAACCGTTTTGAGATTCCAAATAAAAATACTAGAAACGACTGCAACTTTATGACCAAAGCTGTTTATAAAGAGTTCAATGGAGGGTTCATAAAAGTCGTGATATACATGAAAGAAGATGACAAACAAACAAGAACAATTTTGGGAGCTAAGCTTCCACCTACGGGGAAAGAAGGTATAAGAGCAGGTAAATGAATATGCCATAAGTTTTCGGTGTACCTAGAACCTAATAAGATCGTTTTGGGAGCCGAGTTTGCACCTAGCATTGAATAACTTATCACTTGATATAAATGTTTCAATGCATAGAATAAGCAACAACACTTTGTGCAATTGTTAACCAAGTCAACAGTGATTGTTAATTTACTCGCTTGATTTTTGATTTTTTTAAATCGCAAACTCCTAATTTATTTTCAAGGTGATCCAAGACTTCTGAATCCCGACGAATCAAAATGGTTTATCACTTATGAGGGCATAGACTATAAAGTGGAGGTTGATCTTGAGACAGGACACTATAAAGATGTCAAGCTTCGTGCTCGTGGAAATAGACGTCCAGGTCCTCAAGAGATCATTGACAATTGGGATAAATACCCCTATATTCATTTTGGTGGCGTATACTTCTTGGTGTTTAGAAACTATGAAAACGTAATTGAGGGAGCTGCACTTGACCCACTTTGGCAGTATCGAGAGGGTGAAGAGTTAGCAGATCTAAATCCTTATCTGAATCCACAGCTAAATCCACAGTTAAACCATCTCATAAAAGAAACTACTGCCCCACATGAAAATCTTCACTCGAATCAAATTTTTCACCAACCGCAAATTCTTGACCCACATCATGCTTACCAACCACCAAATCTTCTCCCAAATCAACATTACGCACATCAAATTTTTCACCAACATCAAATTCTTGGTCAACCTCCAATTCTTGAAACACATCATAATGCTCAACAACAAACAAATCTTCCCTCAAATCAACATCACGCACTGCAAAGCGCTTACCTCCCTCCACGTTTTGAACAATATCAATATCCTTACCATCAACAATATCTTGACCCAAGTGAACATCATCTACAGCAAGGCACTCCACATTTTTACCCGAGTCAAGATTGGCACTATCAACATTATCCCTCACAAGGTCCTTAGCTTCGCAGTGAGTCTCGACTGTGATGTACGGAAGGCCTGTCCAGCGAGGTAAAATACGAGGAATTTTTGTCAAATTAAATCAAATCACAAATGCGAGTTTCTCTCCTGCACTCTCTAGTTCTCATTTTACTTTACGAGAGTAATCAGAACCTAAGCTCTCTGAAGTTAACAGAGAGAAGTAGTGGTCTAAATTCACCATCTGAACTTTGAGTTGATTTCTCCTCGCTGGACAGGCCTGATGTACGCCTAAGTCGATGTATTTATCAGCTGTACTTGGGAGAATGGTTTTCTGCAGTTTTCCTCTCCCCTGGCAAAATTTCCAGGCGAATACGAGTACTTCTAATAAAGACGGATGCAGCCGCGCTTAATCAATAGGTGTGATTCAATTCATATAGTTATTATAAACCCAGCTTGATGAAGTAAAATTTTCACATATTCTTAAATAGGCTAGGCTATCTATTGTAATAATATAATTATAATTTAATTCATGCAATATTTTTGTGATACAAATTTCTGAATAAAATCACAATTAATGAAACATAAGACTGGTTTTAAAGAAATCCCCTCCTGTCTCGTTTTTGCGCTTGAATTCAAACTGAAGAAATGGAACCCAATAAAAAGAGCCAACTATTTTTGGATCAGAATTCATCTTTCATCAGCAAACTCTACTATTTAGCTGAAAATCAAATTATTTTGTTGAAATTTCAATTAACTTATTGACGATTTACTTTTCTGGTTTAAAGAGTCATCTCTTTGGTGGAAAATTTATCTATTACATTCTTACCAAATGAACCTTTTTGGTCGAAAATTATTGTTTGGAATTTGACGAAATTTAAGCAGATTTTCAAAGCTTTTCAGGAATTTCATGAAATCTCAAGTAATTTCAAACAATATCCTGAAACTTCACTGGATTTCGAAGGATTTCGATGATTTTTTTAGGATTTGAAGAAATTAACGACGATTTTCAGGGATTTTAAGATTTCAAAAGATTGCAGCGTATATCCTCGGATTTTAGAGGATTTCACAAGATTAAACTCAATTTTTCAGGATTTACGAATATTGTTAAGAATTTTTAGGGATAATTTTTAGTTGAAATATCTACCATCACATTTTTATCTGAAAATTCATCGTTTTGGTTGAATAAAGTTCAACTACATGGTAGTAGACACAAGATAAAACTTTTTACTCTTATGAGATTTTCTTGTTCGACGAGCCATTATATATTCATAGCCTTTCAGGTGACATATTTTTTATAAATACAATCTTCTTTGAATAATTGCAATCTTCTGCGAAAAACTGGAAATTAGGAAATATATAGACTACTCGAATTAGTGATTTGCTGCTGATTTTTAGAGGTTCTATTTTCGCTAATCGAATCCTAAATAATTGCAATTTTCTATGAAGATATGTGAAATATAGAAACGAGAAAAATTTTGAGAACCAAAGACAGAACTCTGTGAAAGATTAGAGCATGATCAAACCCTATATATTTATGATTGATTCCGATTTCATTGATTCATTGTACTTTAAAGATTCTAAAAAATTATCATTTTTCTTGACTTTGTTCAAACAATGAGAAAGCAATGTTTCTAAATTGAGGCAGACTACGTCACACTCAAAATTTCTCGAGATGACCTTCTTATTATTTCAAGAGAATCAAGAGTGTAATACCATCGCGTTATTTTATTGAACTCTTATATTTTTCACGTTTTCCGTTTCGATAAGATTTTTTTAATTATTAAATACAATCTCAAGTAAATTAATTAATTTATTTGCATTAAGTAATTAGTTTCTTTCCGCTACTGAATCAGCAAATATCTCAACTAATCGAATTAGAAATTTTTACTAAACTTTAGTGCCCTACTTGAAAAATTGCAAATTTCTATGGAAACTAAGGAAAACATACAACAAGTAGAATTTTGAGATTTTTAGCATTATAACGAATGAAAAATTATTTTAGTTAAGATTTGTGCCAAAAATATTTAAGGCAACTAAGTAGTAATGTTTTTTTTTAATGATAAATATATGATTTATAGATTTAGAGATTTAGAGATCGTCTTTTGCGTAAAAAAAAGTTATTAAATAAAAATAAACTTCTTTAGACACTTAAGTTCATCGTTAATAAAGGCAAATCAATTTCATCAAGCTTGCTGAATATTTAACATTCTCTATTTTTCTCGATTGTTCAAACAATCAGAAAAGAATCTTTATAAATTGAAAACAGGGTACGTCACGCTTAAAAATTCGTAGTATGACCTTCCAATTGTTTTAATAGTTTTGATGATGCTAGACGAAATGCGTCGTTTCATGAAACATTTATTTTTCTCATGCTTTTAATTTTTATAACTTTTCTGAAATTATTATATAGAGCCTTAAATAAATCGTTTTTACCAAGCATTCACTTTTCCAATATTGAATAAGAAAATATCTAGAATACTCAAATTAGTAATTTTCTACTAATTTTTCGTAGCTCCATTTTCACTAATTGAAGCAGTAGAATTTTACCAGTAATTATTCGAATTCTACGAATTTCGATTTGGGGAGTCCTCAAATTATCTTTTGCATAAAGAAAATTTTTATAAATTAGAAGAATCTTCTTCAGGCACTCAATTTCATACATATTCAAGCTGATACTTATTCAAGGCAAATAATTCTTGCAAAGTTTACTAAATAATTGCAATTTTTTATGTTAATAAATAATATAAAATTGATAAACAAATCATCGCATAGGAAACAATTATTGTTAATTTTTGATAACTAAAGAATATGTATATAAATTGATTATGTAATTATGCAATTATTGATGAAAAAAGTCATCTTTATAGTGGCAAATTGAACTATTTTATTGAAAATTTGTTTTTTTGGGTTGAAAACTGGAATATTTTGGTAGAAATGTCATTATTGTCGAATAAAAATGCAACTGTTTGGTTGAAAATGTATCTGTTCCGGTTATGGTCTTAACTATTTTGTTTTAAATTCGTATTTTTTGGCTGAATCATACTTTTCTCTATTTTTATTTTAATCTTTCTTAGTTGAAATATCAACTGCTACATTTTCCGTAAAAAATTTCTTCTCTTTTTTGAAATTAGAACAAGTTTGTTAGGGATACATTTTTTCATTGAAGATTCATCATTCTAGTCGCAACATCTTCTCTTGGATTAAAAATTCAAATATTTAGTTGAAAATTGATTTTTTATTGTATTTCAGAAATCACTTTTCCAACTAAGAATTTAATTATTCTATCTTTGGTTGAAAATTCTGTTGATTTGTAGAAAATAATTATTTTTGATTGAATGTAACAGTTTTGTCTAAATTGAACTCATTCTACGTGGAAATATCAACTAGTACTTTTTTTTTTTGTTGGAAGTGAAAATATATTGTGAGAAATTCATTTCTCTTTTGGGTAAAGATTCATAATCTCAGTTCAAAATTCAACTATTTGGTTTAAATCAACTTTTTTGTTGGAAATTCATTTTTAATGTAAAAAATGCTTCTTTTTGGCTGAAAAGAGCAACAGTTTGGTAAAAAGTTCTTTAATTTTGAATAATATGATGTTAATGTTTTTGTCTGCATGGTCTAAAATCAATATTTTTTTTGGATATTGATTATTAATTTTATATCAATATTAAAAAAAATGTTGATCTGGGACCATCTAGACAAAAAACATCAACATCATATTATTTACTATATATATTGTACTATTCTATTTTTGGTTTGAATTGTATCAACGAAATTTGTTCAACTAAAAAAAAGCTACAAATTTTCTGTCAATCATTTTTTTGATAGGATGTGTTTTTTGTTTTAATCATGAAAAATAGCTTCAAAAAAACAATCAATTTTTGGAAAAACCACACAAGAGACGAAAAGAAATGAACAGACATAAGTTGTTCAAACCAATGTTTTATTTAAAAATAAAAAGTTCATAAGGTTGCCTCTTAAATATTGATATATTTAAACATGAATTCACAGACAAAATTTTGATTGTTAATGTTAATTAATAATGTCAAGTAATAAAGTGTTAATGGCAATTCGATTATTTGAAGATATATTTCTTTGAAATTTTAGTGCAAGCATCTCGTGAGAAAAAAGGTATTCATTTATTTTATTCATTATTGAGGAATCCTGATGGAGATTCTTCGGAACCTCTTAATTTTGGGAGAAAATTTTGCGGAAAACACAATGATAAGAATTCCGAAAATTGATGAACTAATAATCTCAGTGGAGAAAATTATTGTTAATTGTTGATAATAAAATAAAATGTATATAAATAAATTACAGATATGCGATTAATGTAAAAAAAATTAATAATTGACTAATTGATTGAATGATAACTGACAAAGTATTAACTATTAGAAGATAAACTAGATCGTAGAAACTTGAAATTTTTTTAGAAAAATGATCTTCTTTATATTATAATTTCTGGTTGAATTCTAATGTTTTTTCATTCAAACATTTGGTTGAAAATGTATCATTGTAAGTTTAAATTAGACTACTTGGTTAAAGATTCAACTATTCCATGCAAAACTAATTGTTGGTTATTTTGATAAAAATTTATCTGTTTGATGAAGTAGTTTTTTTTTGTCGAAAACTCAACTCTTTTTATTGAAAATTCATTCTTTTGGACTAAAAATGTATGTTTTTCCAGGCGGAAATATTATATATAGTTTATATATAGTGTGAAGTATTATATATAATATTCGTTTGTTTTATACATTTTTTATGTAAAACAAATGAATATTATATATAATACTTCACACTATATATAAACTATATATAATATTTCCGCCTGCGTTATGATAGACAAGTCATCTTTTTCGATTGAAAATTAAGTTTCTTGATGAAGATTCCACTGTCCTCTACAAAATTCTTCTTCTTGGCTCTAAGATTTCACTGTCTGTCTCTGCTGCTTGAATGTTCAACTACTTGGCAATAATTAATGAGAAATTAATTTCCGTTTTTGAAAATTCAAATATTATTTTAATTTGATTTTGAAATGTAGCGTTCTTATTTCATCATCGGGTAAATGATTCGAAGGTTGAAACCTCGCACGAGTCGTACCAATGTCACTAAATATCAGAGATAACAAAATTTAGAAAATTCAAACTTTCATAATACTTTGTGAAATAATGATAGTTTAGCATTTAATATTCTATCATATCCGGGAGCGATACCAGAAACCATCATCTCTTGATGGATAGAGATATTCAATTAAATAAAAAGTAATTGATAAATAAATAATAAATGAATAAGATCCTCGACTTCCTAATATTTTTTTTCTATAGATATAGTCAATTGAATATGGAAACTTCATTTGAATACAAAATTTTCCCTAATTTTTGCAAACTGATGTAGCTGGACGCTCTCAATTTTTTTTCTTTGTACTGTAGGGTGGTTTTCCCTACTTCATAACTAGGATTTTCAATATTTCATTTGGTATCCAATTATCGGAAAACTCTGAATCTGGGTGAAATTTTTTCCATTGGTCTTGAATTTCAGGCAATCGCGATAAATAATTTGCAAAAGCTATCTTAGTGCTGCAAGCAATTCAGATTGCTCACGCAAAGAAATATTCTTTATCGAACATTAATTCCACACATTTTAAAAATGTGAATTTTCTAAATTCGTAGTCAGGAAGATATTTGCTCATGATAATTTAAACAAATAATTATGTAAGTCAGTCGAAGTGTTTTTCCGTGAAGGTCTATCAAATGTTTTTCATTTCCTATTCTTATTTATGGCTTCGAGAATATTCCATACGTCTGCGACGCAGTATACCTGATACATTCTCAAATAAAATAGTTTTGAAGGATTTTCGTCTTATCACAAGGTCAAGCAACCGGATGCTGTTCAGTATATATACCAGGAAAAATAATTCAGATTTGTCAACCTGCGCTTGCTGTCTACAACAACTGGAAAAATGAAGATCCTAATTGGGTCTTTACTATTCGCAACTGCAATTTTTATTAATTTTGCGGGTAAGTCAGCCTGAGATAATATTATATAAATCTCAATATAAATATATATCAAAATTTTCGGAAATTTATAGTCAATTTCTTATTAACTAAAAATTGTATGAAAATTTTGGAAATTTGAAACAACTTTAAAGATTTGCAACCTTATTGTGATTTCAACATTTTCCCAAATTTTCAAGAGTTTAAAAATTTCAAATGTTTTCAAACGTTGAGTATGTTCTAAATTCCAAAAATCAGGGAATTTTGGAAACCCTATTAGAATTCCAATAGAATTTTTTTTTAATCAAAATTCATGGTAAATTTCTTACTACACTTTTATTATTATATATCATTCATCATATATATACAATTTTGTAACATTTTAAAAATATTACAGAATTTAAAAAAAAATTTAACTTCACATTAGATGGTTCGAAATTTCATGAACTTTTGAAAAATATTAAAGATTTCACGAATTTTGAAGATTTGAACAAATTTTCCAAACTTGCAAGCCTTTAAAAACTTCAAATATTTGCAAGCTTTCCAAAATTTCACAAATTTCATAATCAGGGAATTTTGTAAACCTTATTTCAATTTCAATAGAATTTTTTTCAATTCATAGTAAATGTTTTATTTAACAAAATTTTTCAAATTCTATGAATTTTCTTGAATTTGGAAGATTTTTAGGATATGCAATCATTCAGAAATGTTCTACTTCTTCAAACTGGATTTAAATTTTTATTTTGATGTGCATGTAGAACAATTTTGAAAATTTAAGCTAAATTTCTGATTTAACAAAAATTATTTTCAATTTTTTGAAATTTTTGAACTTTCCAAACATTAGAAATATTTTAAATTTGGAAGATTTTGCGAATTTTCAAACACTCAAATATTTTCAAAATCTTCAAACTTTTGAAATTTAAAAACTTTTTTATATTTCTGGATTTCTATAACATTTCAAAAATATTATAAAATTGCAGAAACTTTTCAGGATTTTGACAATCTACAAATTACGATATATTTTCAAATTAAAAAAAAAACCTAACTTTATATTAAATTAACCGAAGTGTTTCCTCATCCTGGAATTGAGAATGATTGATCAAATATTTTTCATAAGCTTGGCTACTTGTCTCGAATTTTCGGGATAACTAAAAATTATTAAGAATTTTATGAAATTTGGAGCTATTTTTAAGATTTGAAAAATTTTCAAATTTCAAAAATTTGAATTTTGATATTTAATTCTTATTTCAATATGAATCTTTTAATTTTTTTTAAACTTATGGAAAATTTCTTTAAAATTTCAAAATTCTATGAAGTTTTTCAAATTTTATGAAATTTTTTAAATTTCATGAAATTCATGATATTCCACCAAATTATAAATTTCTTAAAAATTTGAAGATTTTGAGAATGATTAAATATTCAAAAAATTTTAAAATCTTCAAACTTTTGAAATTTGGAATTTTTATAAATATTTTAAGAATTCTTTTAACGTTTAACGAATATTATAAAATTTGAATATTTTCAAAAAATGTTTAAGTTTTTGGCAATTCAGAAATTACGAAACATTTTCAAATTGAAAAAATTTGTTAACTTCATCGTAAATTTCCTATTTACAGAAAATTATTTGGAGTTTTATAAAATTTAGAACAATGTTGAAGGTTTAAAAATTTTCCAAACTTTCACAAATTTTTCAAGTTTTGAAAACTTTATTTTTACTTCAATATGAATTTAGAAATTTTTTGAAAATGTATGGAAAATTTGGTATTTAACAACAAATTCTGAAATTCTCTGAGATTTTTTAAACTTCATTCAATTTTTGAAATTAAACATTCCTTGAAATTCGGAAGAGTTTGAGAATCTTCAAACATTCAAAAATTTTCAATTTTTTCAAACTTACAAAATATCAAAATGTTAAAATGTTTTCATAATTCTATAATATTTAAAAATAGTATAAAACTTGGAAAATTCCAAAAAATTGTCAATATCCATGTGAACAGAGGAGTAGTGAGAATTGCACAAGTAGTTTTTGTCAAATGTCCTCGTTTTGAGGCCCTGTGAATCTGAAAAACAGGTTTTCACGAATGAACGCATTTTAAAAATTTTTGAGACTACTTCCTTTTAGAATAAAAAATTCTATGTATGGTTATCAGTAGATCTAAAAAGCCAATTTAATCTCAGGATCTTCTTTGATAAAAAAATTACCGAAGTAATAGCATTCACAAAATTCCAAAAAATAAAAGAAAAAGAACACTTTCAGCAAAACAACAATTTTGAACATCCTACAGTTTTTTTTTTTTTTTTTTGAGAAACTGAAAATTTAAATTCCGACCGCAGAAAATTTTTTCAAATATTAGAAAGAATGTAGAAGGTGGATCTTCCAGAGAATATTATATATTTCTAATATTATGAAGGCTTCCTATCAGTGTCAAGCGAGTTCAACAATTTCTGTAAAAAAATTTTCCTGTCTGTCGTTGTGAGCCAGAAAAATGAAAAACTTCGACTTCATGAAAAAAGATTCTTCTGTCAAGAAAAGCTTTTTTAACCCATATAAAACACACAGTCAAAAGTGATGGAGGTTCAGAGAAAAGTGATGAATTTGGTCCCTTAAATCTTGTTCAAATCAAATCATGTTTATTTTTTCCACAGAATTAAATGCTATGGAGTCTTACGAAGGAGGTTCGCGCCTGCCAGAATCTCGCACTCCTCGTCTATTAAGAGGATCTCGAAGCTCAAAGAAATCAACTGTTAGCCGAAGACCTGAACACATAACTATCGACATTTTGAACAAACGGATTTATATCTATCTAGTAAAGATTGACGGGCAATATGTAGCGAATGATTGTAGAGTTAGAGATCACGATCCTAATATTCCAACTTTAGAGACTAAAGGCAACTTAAACTTTATGACCCAAGCTGTTTTTAAATGGCACGAGGGAAGTCTCATCAAAATCGTGATATATGTACATGAAGATAATGAACAAAGAAGAACACTTTTGGGAGCTAAGCTTCCACCTATGGCGCACGATGATTACGAACCAGGTAAATGAATGGGCATAAGTTTTTTGTCTACCTAGAACCTAAAGGGATGATTTTGAGCAAAGTTTGCACCCAATATGGAATAATTTATTACTTTATATACATAATTTTAATGGACGAAATGAACAACACTACTTCCGTAAATTGTCTGTACGACTAGGGCAAATGAAATGAAATATCACTGCTGATTTTGAAACGTGACAAATCATTCAAAAAAGGATCAAGACACATTTTTTAAAAACTGTTCAATAGCGGAAGTTCATAAGCTTTTCGACCGTTTTTGAAAAAAGTATCCCCCCTATTTTTCAAACGAGAAATCTCGTTTCCATGTCAACAGTGATTGAAAATTTACTTGAACTAGTACTGTTTGTACGTTTGTTTAAGTTCAGAGGTTACGATTGCAAGTTGCCACATTTTATACCTTAAAAGCTTCAGTAATTTAGATTGAAAAATTTGTTACGATCTTCGAAGGATTGATTTCTTATCTTTTGAAACCGCAAACTCTTTATTTATTTTCAAGGTGATCCCAGACTTCTGAATCCTGACCAATTCAAATGGTTTATTACTTATGAAGGCATAGACTATATAACGAAGGTTAATCCTGAGAATGACGTCTTCCTAGATATGAGGCTTTATACTCCCTCAATTAGACGTCCAAAACGTGACAAGATCATTGAAAATTGGCATCAATACGAATATATTCATTTTGCTGGCCTATACTTCTTGGTGTTCAGAAACGCTGATAACGTAGTTGCGGAAGCTGCACTTGACCCACTTTGGATGTATCGATGGGGTGCACCGTTAGTAGATAAAAATCCTTATCTGCATCCACATCTGAATCCATATTCACTTCAGCCGAAAGATCTGAATCCTTGGCTACATCAAAATGCTAACCGAGATCTTAACCAATATCAAAAACTTGACTATCCTAATATTTTTAAAACAGATATTTATGCTCACCAACGTCGAAATCTTGGCTCAAATCAACAATCCGCACATCAAGGCGTTTTTCCACTTGCACAATATTACCCACATCAGTATCCTCCCCAGCAACCACATCTTGACCAAAGTGGATATTACCTACAGCAAGGCGCTCACCAACCTCTAAATTTTGAACTAGATCCAAATCTTCAACACCAACAACATCTTGGCACAATTCAACATCACCCACAGCCAGGTGATTCCCAACCACGGCCGTTTGACCTAAATTATCAATACTACTCACCAGGTCCTTAACTTTGCAGTGAATCTTAACTCGGGCGATTCACGGACGTCTGTAATGTACGCCAATCCTGTCCAGCGAGAAGAAATTGGAAGTTGTGGTCTAAATTCACCATCTGGACTTTGAGTTCATTTCTCCTCGCTGGGCAGGTTTGATGTAAGCCTAAGTCGTGTATTTATCAGCTGTACTTGGGAAGATGGTTTTCTGCAGTTTTCCTCTCCCCTGGCGAAATGTCCAGGCAAATGCGAGTACTTATAATAAAGTCGGATGCAGCCGCACTTAGTCACTGGATGTGATATAATTGTTATAGTAATTATAAACCCGCCTTAGTAAAGTAAAGTTTTCACAGGTTCATTAATAGACTAGGCTATCTATAATAATAATATAGTAATAATGTGAATCATGTATTATTTTTGCTATTTAAGTTACTTAATAAAATCATAATTAATCAAACATAAGTCCGTTTTCTAGAAAAATCCCCTTTTTTTCGTTTTTTCGCTCCAATGCGAACTGAAGTAATAGAAACTAATAAGAAAAGCAAACAATTTTTGGTTGAGGCGTCTACCATTATATTTTTGGTTCAGAATTTATCTTATTCAATGCAAAAATTCTACTGTCTCGCCTAAACATTAAATTATTTTGTTCGAATTGTTTGGGTTGAGAAGTTATTTTTTGAAACACTACGGAATCTAAGCAGATTTTCTGAACATTGTAGGGATTTCAAGAGATCTCAAGTTTTTCCAAACGATTTTCAGAAATTTCACTGGATTCCAGAAGGTTCTAAAGGATGTTGGGTAATTTTCAGATATTAAGAACTATTTTCAGGGATTTCAAGGGACTTCAAGATTTTAAAATATTCCAACGTACACGCCCGGATTTTAGAGGATTTCACCAGATTTGACGGAATTTGAGAAGAATTATAATGTATAATTATAAATAATTTATTATCTTGAGACTGTTTTCCTGTTGGGAAAACCACGCAAGAGATAAAAAGAATGAAAAGACGAAAGTTATTCGACCAATAAAGATCTATACATTTTTTACAAACTTTTGACTTGATGATTTTTTATTTACAAATTGAAACTTTATGAGATATTAGCTTGAATATCGAAATATTTTAACATCAATTCACACGGAGAAGCTTACGTGTTAATGTTGATTAATAACGTTAAATAATAATGTGTTAATAGCAAATTGATTATTTGAAGAAATATTTTTTTAAATATTAGTTCAGTCATCTCGTGCAAAAAAAAAAACGACTTGCCCAGAAAATTTTCTTGAAAATCGTGTCAGCGTAGACTGACCCACCCCATTTCATTTTATAGCAAAATGTTTAACAGCAAAATTGAACATCAGAAATCGAACATCAGCAATCATGATTGGAAATTTTTTGGTTGAATTTTCGTGTTTTTTTCTTATTTAACCATTTGGTTGAAAAAATTCAACTGTCTTCTGAAAAATTCTTCTTTTTGGATTGAAGATGTTACTGTTCAGTTAAAAGTTCAATTTTTCCCAAAACTGATAAAGGAGTAAAATTATGATGTAATTATTAATTCATTATTGAATAGCACTTAATTGTTAAGTTTTGTTAATACATAATGTAACAATAATACCAAAGTAATTAATTTGATATTTTGATCATTAAAATCTTTGTGTGAGCACAAAATGAAACAAAAGAGTGTACAGATTTTAGTGAAATTATTAATTTTTTATTAAAACCATTCAATTCGGCTTAAAGTGTCATCAAAACACCTTATGACTAACAAGCATAACAACAAATTCTAACAATAAATAATATCCATTAAAGGGAAAGATTTTTAATACATATGTGAATTTCACAGGTTTTACTCAATTTAACTCAACATTTTTTTATATATTCTATAAATGTTATGAAATACTTTGAATTTAATTTTGTAGCTTACTTATTCAAATTCTGAACCAAACATTCTTCTTATGAAAAATTGTTTGTAACGAAAAACGGCCATTATTTGGAATGGTTCGGTAGACCAAGTACATATTTTTTTTTACAAATAATCTGAGATCTGTCCGGTGAATATACATTAAGGTTATTATTCTTCATTAAAAAAAACATATCCAAAAAATTATTTCCTAACTCGATTTTGAATTGAATCTTCCCATTTTTTCAAAATATACTGAAAAATATACTTTATATGATCATTCCTCAATGATTAATGAAAAATGTACTACAAATTTACCTATATTTTCTATTTATTATTATTAGAAAAGATTATTTGAGGAGTTAGTTTCACAACTTTGTATCATTTTATATTAAAAATGGGGAAAATTGATACACTAATCATCGCAGAGGAAACAATTATTGTTAATTTTTGATATAATCAAAGAATATGTATACAAATTAATTATGTAATTATGCCATCATGGATAAAAAAAAATTATCTTCATGTTTGCAGATTGACTATTTTGTTGGAAATATGTCTTTCTGGGTTGGAAACTGAAATATTTTGGTGGATATGTCATCATTTTCGGATAAAAATGAAACTGGTTGAAAATGAATCTGTTTCGGTTGAATTTCGTTTTTAATTGAATAAAATTCAACTACTTCGTTGAAAGTTGAAATACTTTGTGAAAAATTAATTTCTCTTTTGGGTGAAGATTGATCATTTCAGTTGGAAATTCAACTAATTGGTTGTTAATTAACTTTTTCGTTTAAAATTCAACTATTCTGCAAAAAATTCTTCCTTTTGGCTAAAAAGATCAATAGTTTGGTCGAAAATTCTTTTATTTTAAATAATCTGATGTTAATGTTTTTCCCTACGTGGTATAAAATCAATGTTACCTTCTTGAATATTTTGATAATTAATTTTATATCAATATTTTAAAAAAATATTGATTATATACCATGTAGACAAAGAACCTCAACATCATATTATTTATTGTATTTCGTTGGTCAAAAACCAAAACATCAATTTAAAAAATTCTTCCATTTTGTTTGCAATTCGACTTTTTTCGTAGAAAATTATTCCATTTGTTTGATAATTCATCCTTTTATTTGAAAAATTAACTATGTGATTAAACATGTATTTATTTTATTATGTATTTATTCTATTTGTAAGATCCTCTTTGGTTGAAAATTTAGCTATATTCTTGAAATTTTTTTCTGGTTAAAAATTAATTGTTCTATCTAAAAATGTTGCTACTCCATTTTCTTTAATGTATAACTTATAAGTTTAAAATTCAACTGCTTGGTAGAAGAATGTTAACGTATTTTGTTTCATTTGAAATATCTGGATAAATCGTAATAATAATTTTTTACTGATATTTCGCTTGGAAAAAAAGCTATAAAATAAAAATAATGACACTTTATCTTTATCTTTATTTATTTATATTTATTATATTATCTTTATTAGAGGCAATTCAATTTTACAAAGTTTTTTGAATAATCACCATTTCATATTTGTCTTCTATTATTGAAACAGTTAGAAAGCAATATTTTTAAATTGAAAACAGGGAATGTCACGTTTAAAATTTCGCAATATGACCTTCTTATTGTTTAAATAGTGTTGATAATGCTACGCGATATGCGTTCTTTTATAAAAGATTTCTATTTCTCGCATTTTTCATTTTTATAACTTTTCTCAAATTATTATATACTCGAACAAGTAATTTTCTAATAATTTTTAGTGGCTCACTTTTCACTAATCGAATCAATAGAATTTCACCATTAATTATATAAATTTTTCCAATTTTGATTTAGAGTGATCTTAAAGTTTTCTTTTGCATAAGGAGAATCGCTAGACAATTAAAATAAATTTTTGTAGGCACACAATTGCATACTTATCCAAACTGATGGTTATTCAAAGCAAATGATTCTACAAAGTTTGCTGAATAATTGCAAATTTCAATGGAAAATAAGGAAAATATACAATCGAAAAAAAAAATTGAAAACCAAAAATGGAACTTTGTGAACAATATGACCTTCTTATTATTTCAAGAGAATTAAGAACGTAATACCAGCCCCTTGTTTTATTAGACTTTCCCATTTTTCAGGTTTTCCTAATTTATAATTTTTTTTCATATAAAAAATTAAATTTTTAGAGAAATGACATAAGCTGCGAGAAAATAAATGAATGAAATTTGTTTTAGTCATAAACAATAGTGTTGTAAATTAAAAGATTCAATTTTTGGAAAACCCACACAAGAGACGAAAAGAACTGAACAGTCATAAGTTGTTTAAACAAATTTTTTATTTACAAATAAAAATTCTATAAGGTTCCCTCTTAAATCTCGATATAACATGATGAATCGATATAACAACATGAATTCACGAGGAAAAGTTTAAGTGTTAATGTTTATTAATAAAAAAAGGTCTTTATTCATTTTCTTCATTATTGGGGAATCCTGATGAAAATTCTAAGTTTTCTAAAAATAATAAAAAAGGAGAAGCTTCTATCTCTAATAGGTGCCAAGTTATTACTTTCATAAGAATTAGGATTTTTTTCAAAAAAGAGGCAAATAAATCCTATTTTAAAGTATTTGTGTGTGTACTTTGGAACCTATTAATTTTGGGAGAAAATTTTGCGGATTTTAATTAAAGTATGTAGATGTAATAATGAGTCATTTTAAATAACACACAATGATCTAGCCCCAATAGGTCATAAGTTATGTGTTGAAAAATGCACTTATATTTTTCATTAATTATAATAAAAAAAGGTTATTGAAGGGATTAGTTTTACAAAAGTTGTGTTATTTTATGTTGAAACTGTCACACAAATTGATAACCTAATCTTCGGAGAGGAAACAATGATTGTTAATTACTTAGTATCAGGAGATCAACAACACCCAGGCGGAAATATTATATATATATAGTTTATATACAGTGTGAAGTATTATATATAATATTCATTTGTCTTATATAAAATATTTATAAAACAAATGAAAATGTGTCATTATAAGTTTAAAACTTGTTGTTTAATTTGTTGAAAATGTATTCATTTGATAAAGTCATTTCTTTTCGTCAAAAATTAGAAATTTAATTAGAAATTTTTTTTTTTTTCAAAAATTCAAATATTTGATGAGAAATTGGTCTTTTTGTTCCCATATTATTCCTCTGTTTTTGTGAAGAATCAACCCATTCCCCCTATTTCGATTGCATTTTCGCCCATCAAGACTGATTTTATAATAATTTTTAATATTCTTGAATAATCATTGAAGCTTAGAAACGCAAAAAAACGCAAAAAAAAACGTGGATATTACGTTTTTTCTAACATTTTTTTTTCTAAATTGGTAGCTGTAGCATGATACCGCAGTTTTTGAAATGTAGCGTTCTTCTGTCACCATAAGTTCGGGTAAATCAATATGTGAATAATAAATAAATAAAGTGTTAAGCCCTTGACTTCCTGGAATTTTTTTTTCTATAGGAACATTCATTTGAATATGTAAACTTCAATTGAATACGAAAATCATTCCTAATTTTTGCAAACTGATGTAGCCAGACGCTCTTAATTTTTTTTCTCTCTACTATAGGATGGTTTCCCCTACTTCACAAATAGGATTTTCAATTTTTTCTATGATAAATAATAAATAACTTCGAATAATATATAATATGTATACATATATATATATATATATATATAATATATATAAAATAAAAATAATTTTCGAAAGTTATCTTAGTACTGCAGCAATTCAGATTGCTCACGCAAAGAAACATTTTTTATAAAACAATAATTGCGCACATCTTAAGAATGTGAATTTTCCCAATTTCTTGTCAGAGAAATATTATGTCAGCATAATTTAAACAAATCATTTTGTGAGTGAGGCAAATTTTTTTTCCGTGAAGGTCTATTCGAATTTTCCTTATTTGCTATTCTTATTGATTCGGTTCCGAAGATATTTCGTTGCCCCTTCCACGTAGTAATTCTTAATTCTAATCATGGTTTTGAAGGCTTTGCATCTTCATGATAAGGTTGAGTAACCGGATACTGTTCGGTATATATACCAGGGAAAAATCCCGGAAAATATTCCAGATTTGTCAACCACGGCTTGCTGTATAGAACAAGTGGACAAATGAAGATCCTAATTGGGACTTTACTCTTCGCATCTGCAATTCTGATTAATTATCCGGGTAAGTCAGCCTGATATAATATCATACAAATTTTAATTTTAATATATGAGGTATAATGTATTATCAAAATTAAAAATCTTAAGCTAAAATTCAACATATAATATTACAATATTTGTCGCAATTATTTCGATTGAATTTTTTTTGAATATCAAAGCAAATCAGTTCTAATAGTTTTTTTTCACAATAAATCCATTATTTCAGTCCTTTCTGATGAATTCAAAGCTGGGCTAAAGTTCTTTCAAATTTTCAATATGTTTGGCAATTTAGAAATTTACCATGAATTCTCAAAATTTTTGAAAAGTTTCTTATTACCTAAAAATTGCATGCAATTTTTTTAATCTTATCAAATTTGGCCCAATTTTGAAGATTTACAACATTTTCACGATTTCAAAATTTTTCCAAATTTGCAAGAGTTTAAAAATTTTAAATGTTTTCAAACTGTAAAAATTTTCCAAATTTCAAAAATCAGGGAATTTTGGAAACTTGATTTAATTTCAATAAAAATTTTTTGAATAGAATTTAAATTTATGGTAAATTTCTTATTTAATTTTTATTATCACATATTATTTATTTTATATAAATTATTATATATATTTATATACAATTTTGTAACATTTTAAGAATATTATGAAATTTAAAAATTTAGCAATCTAGAATTTACGAAACATTTTCAAATTTGAAGAAATTTTCAAACTTCGTATTAAATGGTTTGAAATTTCAAAATTTTTTTAATAATATCATCAATTTCAAAGATTTAAAAAAATTTTCAAACTTGCAAGCCTTTGAAAATTTTAAATATTTGCAAGCTTTCCAAAATTTTACAAATTTCATAATCAAGGGCATTTTGTAAACTTTATTTTAATTTTGATATAATTTTTTTTAATTTATATTAAATGTTTCATTCAACAACATTTTTCAAATTCTATGAATTTTTTTGCATTTGGAAGATTTTGAGGATATTCAAACATTTAAAAATGTTCAACATCTTCAAACTTTTGAAATTTCCAAATTTTTCATACAATATTATATATAAAATTTTCAAGTTTTCGGCCAATATTTTTCATAAGCTTGGCTACTTGTCCCAAATTTCCGGGTTTACTAAAAAATATTTGATATTTTTAAAATGTTAATGAATTTAGAGCAATATAAAAGATTTTAAAAATGTTTAAAGTTTCCAAATTTGAATTTTGAAATTTAATTTTTATTTCAATATGAATTTTGAAAATTTGTGAAAATTTCTCGGAAATTTTTTATTCAGATGAAATTTTTAAAATTTTCTGAAATTTTTAAAATGTTATGAAATTTTTGACGTTTCATGCACATTACAAAATTTTTGGTATTTCATGAAAATGAAATTCTACCAGATTAGACATTTTTTGAAAGTTGGAATATTTGGAGAATTATTATATTTATTCAAAAATTTTCAAAATTTTCAAACTTTTGAAATTTCAAAATTTTAAAAATATTTTGACAATTTTTCAACACTTGAAGATATTATGAAATTTAAATATTTTCAAAAAATGTTCAAGTTTTTGACAATTTAAAAATTACGAAACATTTGAAAACTAAAAAAATGTTCAACTTCATATTAAAATAAAAGTCAAATTTTGGCAATTTCGAAATTCATAATTAATTACAAACATTTTTGAAAATTCATCGTAAATTTCATATTTACTGAAAATTATGCGAAATTTTCGGAATTTCAACAAAATTAGAACAATTTTGATGGTTTAGAGAATTTTCCAAATTTTACATTTGGAAACCTTATTTTTACTTTATTATGAATTAAATTTTTTTTTCTTCAAAATTTAAGGTGAATTTTTCATTTAACAACAAATTCTAAAATTCTCTAAAATTTTCGAAACTTCATTCAATTTTTATGAAATTAAAGATTTCTTGAAAGTTGCAAGATTTTGAGAATCTTCAAACATTCCAAAATTTTCAATTTCTTCAATATTTCAAAATAATAAATATAATAATAATAAAAAATATAAAACTTGAAAAATTTCAAAAAAATTTTAAGTGTTCTAAAATGAAGGTCAAGTTAGTTAATCATCCATTTTGGATCAAAATTCAAAAAGTGAGAGCATTTTCAAAATTGTTTAGACTACTTTTTTTCGAGATTGAAAATTCTATAGACGTTCGTTAGTAGTACTTAAGAAGACGAATAATTTACTCAAATGACCTTTTTTGATAAAAAGGAAAATTTTTGGAGTTATAGCATTTACAAAATTCCAAAGAACAAAAGAAAAGAAACATTTTAAGTGAAACAACGCACGATATGAAAAAATGTTAGGAAAAGAAAAACGTTGCATTTTGAACACACTACAATATTATCACAACAACTCTCAGAATTTCTTTGAAAAATCAAAAATTCAAATCTTCACCACAAAAGAAAATAATGAAAAATCAAAAATTCCATTTTACGTTCGAACTATACAAGATACAAGAAAAGATGATGCGGCAAAAATTGTGTATTCAGAAAAGATCTACAAATTTGATGATGATCACTTTTTGATAGGACAAGTAGTGTTTGTTTTATTCACAAAAAACAGCATCAGAAAAATAAAAATTTAAAAAAATACAAATTGACAAGATGCTTTTTTATATCTGTAGAAACTTTTTTTTAAATATTAGAAAGAATGTAGAAGGTGGGTCTCCCAGAAAATATTATATACTTTCTTCTTCGAATTTCGAAAACATTTCTGTAAACAAAATTTCGTGTGTCGCTGTGAACAAGAAAAATAAAAAAAAATTCGACTTTAAAAGATACTTCTGTCAAGAAAAATTTTTTTAACCCATATAAAACTTACTGTTAAAAGTGATAGAGGTTCAGAGAAAAAATAAGGGATCTGGTCCCTGTAATGTTGTTCAAATTACAATAATATTTTTTTCTACAGAGTCAAATGCTATGTGGAGTTCTAACAGAGGAGGTTCATCCCTGCCACTAGATCGCACTCCTCGTGTACCTAGAGAATTTCGACGCTCTAGAGCAAGTACATCAAATGCTCCACCGCAACCTTCCGAAGCAGGTGCATTTCATAGTAATTTTGATGAAAATTTCCATCCAGAATCAGAATTCCCTGAACGCATAGAAACGAAAATTTTGCGCAAGAAGATTGTGGTATATCTAAGAAACATTGAAGGGCAATATGTAGCGATTAATTCTAGGGTTGTACGTCCAACTACTCGTATTCCAACTGGAAGTAATAAACGCAGCCTCAACTTCATGACCCAAGCCGTTTTTAAATGGTTCAATGGACATGCCATAAAATTCGTGATATATATAGAAGAAAATGCTCAAAACCAAAGAACACTTTTGGGAGCTAAGCTTCCACCTTCGGGGCACATAGACGACTATGAAGGTAAATGGATATGGTATAAGTTTTTGGTCTACCTAGAACCTAATGGGATAATTTTGGGAGGGAATTTTGCACCTACTATGGAATAATTCAGTACGAACGACCCTTAAAATTTAAAACAAATATTCAACAATTTCTCGAATTTTTTACCTCTAGCTCAACTCGTGACATGACCTACAAATATCTTTCTGTCTAGCCTTGACAATACTAAAAAACCCAGAAATATCTCTACTAGAATTCATTTTACGAGGAGGCTCATTAGGTTTTCCGACAGTTTTTGAAAAAAAGTCTTTCGCTTATTTTTTGAACAAGACATCTCGTTTCAAGTTTGTTTAAGTTCAGGGGTTATGATTTCAAGTTGCCACATCTTATACCTAAGAAGCTTAAGTAATTTACATTGAAAAATTTGTTAAAAGCATCAAAATATTGATTTTTGATCTTTTTTATATCACAAACTCATCATTTATTTTCAAGGTGATCCAAGACTTCTGAATCCTGACCAATCAGAATGGTTTATCACTTATGAAGGCAGAGACTATCGAGTGGAGGTTAATCCTACGGATGACAAACTTCTAGATATCACGCTTTATGGCCTTCCAAATACACGTCCATCCCGTGATAAGATCCTTGAAAATTGGCATCAATACGAATGTATTCATTTTGCTGGCGTATACTTCTTGGTGTTTAGAAACGCTCAAAGATTTATTGAGGGAGCTGCACTTGACCCACTTTGGATGTATCGACCGGGTGAACCGTTAGGAGATCAAAATCCTTATCTGCATCCAGATCTATATCCACACCCCATTCTGCCTGAACAACTGAATCCCTGGCTACATCGAAATCTTAATCAAGATCTTAACCAATATCAAAAACTTGACTATCCTAATATTTTCAACCCACGAAACTATGTTTACGAACAACGACATATTCGCCCCGACCAACAGTACGCCCATGAACACGCTCACCCACGTCCACGTTTGGACCAATATCAAGATCCTCACCATCCACATATTTTTGAGTCAAGTCAACATTACCTAGAGCCAGGCGCTCACCAACCTCCAGCTTTTGAACTAAATCAAAATCTTCAACATCAACAAAATCTTGGCCCAATTCAACATTATCCACAGCCAGGTGCTTACCAACATCAGCATTTTGACCTAAATGAATATAGCCAACCTCAAGATTATAACTCAAGTTCTTAGCTTCGCAGAGAATTTAGACTTGGGCGATTCTTGGACGTTACGACATTCCGAGCATGACTAACACTCGGATGGGTGATCGTCTGTCATGTACGCCAAGCCTGTCCAGCGAGGAGAAATTCGAATGAATTTTCGTCAAAACAACTCAAATTGCAAATTTGAGTTTTTCATCTCCTCGCTGAACAGGCCTGATGTACACATAAGTCGTGTATTCATCAGCTGTACTTGGGAAGATGGTTTTCTGCAGTTTTCCTCTCCTCTGGCGAAATGTCCAGGCGAATGCGAGTACTTCCAATAAAGTCGGATGCAGCCGCGCTTAATCACGAGATGTGATTGAGTTCATATAGTAAATATTAATTATTAACCCACATTAGTAAAGTAAAATCTTCACAGGTTCTTAAATAGACCAGGCTATCTATAATAATAATCATATTATAATAATAAATGAATCATGTAATATTTTTGCTGTAAAAGGTGCTAGATAAAATCATCATTAATCAAAGAAAAAGTCTGTTTTCAAGAAACTTCCCCTTTTTCTCGTTCTAATTCAAAACGATTTTCGGAAATTTCACTGGATTTCAAAAGATTCTAATGGATGTTGGGTAATTTTAAGACATTAAGAACGATTTTCAGGGATTTCAAGGGATTTCAAGATTTCAAAATCTTTTATTTTGGTAGAAATGTCATCATTTCCGATCAAAAATGAAACTCATTACTTGAATATGAATCTATTTCGGTGATCTTCTCGAATATTTTATTGACAATTCGTATTCTTTGGTTCAAGTATTTTTTTGCAAACTAATTGTTACTGATCTCTCAGATATAACTTTTAAAACTGCAAATTTAATTATTCCACTTTTGATTGAAAATTAATATCTTTCATTAAAACTTGATCTTTTCTAGTTGAAAAATAAAGTATTTTGTTGGAAATTATTATTTTTGATTGTATCTAATTATTTTCTGTATAAATTAAAATTCATCTACTTGCTGGAAAGTCAAAATAATTTGTGAAAAATTCATTTTGATTTTTATTCAAGAATCAGAATTTTAGTTGATGATTAAAATATCTGGTTGTAAATTGATTATTTGTTGAAAACTAAAATTTTTAGATTTGAAATTCAACTGCTTTGTGAAAAATTCCTGTTCTTGGCTAGAATGTTCAACAGTTTAATCGGAAATTCTTACAATTTGTTGAGAATTCTACTTTTTTCATAGAAAATTATTC
>CAKNXH010001452.1:0-74627 GCA_932178445.1 Andricus quercusramuli
GTTCTCACTATAGTCTATATTCTATACCTCTGCTCTCGTGCTGGACAGATTATTAAGACCTTATTATTAAAAATAATAAGGTTTGTATGAGTTTACTTGTGATTAGGCTACGAAATAATGATTGTTTATTATTTCAAATAATTAATATGTGAGGCTTAATTATCATTTACGCAATCAATAAATAATCAAAATGAATTAAATAAATCATTTATAATAATATTTGATTTTCTGAAATATCATCAATATTATACATAGCATTATACATATTATAATTATTATAAATTCAATATAAATTCATTATAACTTTACTATTTAATTCGAATTAAAGAAAATTGTTTTTAACAATCTTTCAAAAACCGTGCTTAAGAATACAGTTTTTGTATCAAGGTTTCGCTAACCTCTAATAATTATTTTTTACTATCTTAAATATGTATTAGTATATAATTAATTATTGCTTGAGCATTTGTGCAATTATGTATGGTAATTTTCTAAATCTCTTATTCAAACATGATTATTTTCTGAATTCTCCTCTGTAATTCTTGTTCAAGTCTAAACCGTGATTCTCTCTAGAAAGTAGCTAAAATCTGGATAACTTTTATAAATTCGTATTCGTCAGGAACTACTAGATAGCGCCAAAACTGGGACTATACAGCAGAAAGGTTTGAGTCAAAAACGTAGCAAAACTAAACAGCGCCAGTGTAGCGCCATGCTAGTATTGCGTGAATGGACAGTCTTGACGAAAACTGTACTGGCTTTAGCATAATTCAACACTGCCACGAAAGTTTTCCACACGGGTTAGTGAAAGTCGAAGGAGCTTCAGCTGAATTCTAATTGAAAAATTATATGCGGAAATGTGGGCAAAGTACAATGACCGAGAGCGTAGTGCGAGGTGATTACAGTTACAGTATCGAGCGCAAAGCGCGAGATCCGACAGACACGCGCCTCGTGTGCGCTGAAAGCTACCAGC
Source organism: Andricus quercusramuli (assembly GCA_932178445.1). NCBI lineage: Eukaryota > Metazoa > Arthropoda > Insecta > Hymenoptera > Cynipidae > Andricus > Andricus quercusramuli. The sequence continues at coordinate 968 of CAKNXH010001452.1, forward strand.
GAAGCGCGTGATGAAAATGCGTCAACGCAGTCAGCGGATTTTTTTTTTAATTTTGACAAAATAAGTAGATCATTTTTTTAATTCAATTATTCGTCAACATTGTACCTTTTTATTTTTTTCTAGTTCGACTACATAAATTTATTATTATTTTACCTTTCGTTGAAAAAAATAATGGTGCCTTTTCTAGATCACGATATATCATCATTTTGGTGCGACCGTATGCCACCACCGCGTTGGGGGCGATTAGGTAACTTTTTCACTTCCACTTCCTCTTTCATTTGGATCGGAATTCAGGTGTCTTATTCTTTTTTGGACATTTTAATTATGACAAAAATTTAGAAAAAACAATCAGCTTGAATTTCGGAGCAGAAAACAAGATTTTTTACAAAAATCACCCAACCGGTCAATTTTTGATGGATTTTCATTTTATTCTTTTATAAATGACCATGAGTCCTACAAGTATAATGAGTGACCGTGGATATTGCTTTCTCTCATATTTTTTAAATTACAGAAAATCGATAATTAATCAAACAATGAATAAATGGGCGAAGTTGCACGGTTTCAGAAATATCGATAATTCAAAAAAATGTGATGCGAAAATTCAACATGGTAATTTCGACCTGTAATTTTCAGAATTAAAAGAAATGCTTTGGGCACCAAATGTATCTTACATAATACCATCATTTACACGAAACTAGAGGTATTTCTGACGTATACTAGCCAAATGTATTCACACATTATTTCCTTCATACAATTTGCTCAAGCATTTTCCCAGTACTTTAAAACCTATTATGAGAAACAGTTGTGTGGATGGTATATTCATGATTGCTCAAACTAATAAAATTGTAGACTCGATCAAAACTTTTAATAATATTGAGGAGTCCATACAGGTCACTCACGAAATTGAAAGAAATATATGTGTAAGCTGCCTAGATGTAATGATGATAAAAACAAAATTGAAGTTCAATTACATTAATTGTGTTGAATTTAGTGACTTTGAGTTAATAAAATAAAAGTTAGATAATTTGAAAGGTACTTTTTAACAAAATCATTATTTACTTCTGTTAACAGAGAGTCTTATAAAAGAAGGAATCCTACAAATATACAACAGTACCAGTAGAAATAATAAACATAGAACTGATGAGAAAAATTTGAAAAAAAAAAAACATATATTTGAAGGTTATCTTATCTTTCGCTCGAGGTTTTTCTGGAAGATTAAGAATTTCTTTGAGGAAATTTTCTATTAGGGTTTACTTTAAAAATACCGGTGTGCAAAAATTTCGTGGTAGTCTTGAATCATGCTGAAGCAGTACAGTTTTTCTCAAGCCTTTCTATTCACGCAATACTAGCCTGGCGCTACACTTGCGCTGCCTAGTTCTGCTGTCTAGTCCCAGACTTGGCGCTATCTAGGAGTTCGTTACGAATTTGAATATATGAAGATTGTCCAGATTTTAGCTAGTTTCTAGATAGAATCACGGTTTGAACTTAAAAAAAATTACAGAAGTTAATTCAGAGAATAATCAATCTTGAATACAAGATTTAGGAAATTACAACACACAATTGCACAAATGCTCCGGCAATAATTGATTGTATACTATGACATATTTAAGATAGTAAGTAATAATTGTTCACATTGATCGAAATCTTCATACAAGAACTGTATTCTTGAACACGATTTTTTCAAGAGTCTTTAAAAACATTTTCTTTCAATTTAGTTATATAGTGAAGTTATGATGAACTTATATTTAATTTATAATTATTATAATATGTATAATGTTGATGATATTCCAGAAAATCAAATATTATTACCAATGACTTTTTAAATTTATTTTAATTATTTATTGATTGCTTCAATGATAATGATGCCTAACGTATTAATTATTTGAAATAATAAACAATCAATATTTTGTAGCATAATCGCAAGTGAAATCATACAAACTTTATTATTTTCAATGGTTCGTTCACACATCAAACACTTTTAATGCTTGAAAATTGTTTATGTTTTATTGAAATAAATATTAGGATTTTGTGAATTTACAAAGTTATAACAATATAATAGGAAATTACATCAGAGTTCATTTTTTTGTGTACGAAAACTTATTTTATATTTTTAATTGACTGCAAAATCTATATATTGGACTTTTATGGCATGAAAAATAATTATATTATTTAATTATTAATTATTTCTTATCAAGATAGCCGATCCGTCTGAGAACTAGTCGATCCGAGCGTCACATCCCAGTCTAGTCACTGGACAGTCAGCCTGCGGCGCTCCAGTGTCGGCTCAAGGCGGACTAGACAGAAACAGTACAGCGCCACGAAATTTTTCCACAACCTCAATCTGGATAATTCTGTTTCGAATAGAAAAGATTCTAAAAAGACTGAAGATTTATCAGACGTGGTATAATTTAATTAAATGCACTGGCTGCAAAAAAAGTTATATTGGTGAAACCGGTGGGAAATTGGAAACAAATGTTGCTGAACATAAAAGGGATTGTAAAATTGGAATTTTATATACCGATTTCTCTCAACACAACTGTAATTTCGACCATTGTCACATTTTGATTTTAATGGTAATAAAATTGTATCAAAAGAGAATAACACTTATAAAAGACAAATTATGAAATAGATTTTTATGAATAAATTTATGAAAATTTTAATAAACCTTTAGACTAAAATAGTGAATACTAATCCGATATACCAGTAAATTATGCATTGAATTCGTCAGGTATCTTCTAACTTGACTTACAATTTTGCAAATTTTATAAGCTATGACGAATTCAATAAAAACTTGATCTGTTCATCGTCACCCATGTAGTATCGTCCATAATGTGAATTGAATACATTTCTTATATTATTTGTTTTGAGAACGTACTTCCCATTATAATTGGTAATTTTCATTCAACATGTTATTATACGCATAATGTTATAGTCATTTTAATTTTGTTTAGGCTTCAACTTAAGAAACAACTTACAGTTTTTTTTATAAACTAGGTATTGTTGAATATGTTAAGTGTTCGACATTATTCACATTTGTATGAACTGGTAACTGCTTATTTAGCGCACTATAGAACAATTTTGTAATTATTAGGTTTATTACTCCTACCTAACTTGACTTTATTTTATTAAATAATATAACTTCATTTGAGAGAAGTGTTCAATTCCTGATGAAATCGCTCAACATTTTTAATTTCTTTTTATTACAGGTTGTTTTTTGATTCGAATTCAAATCACTTTACAAGTATGAAGCAAAATGTCTATTATTCAATTTATTCAATTAAATTATTCAATCCTGTAGGTAAAGTAATTTATATCTGCATAAGTTCAAGAACAAAATTTTGGAACGATTAAAAAGGATATCAAAGCAAATTAATCAGCATATTCGACAGCGTTACTCTTCATGTGTAATAATGTTTATGAAATAGAGACGAGAAACAAAAAATAAGAAAATCAAATATCATGAACATATTATGTACTGTATCATAAATTATACATATAATACTGTCAAATACACTGTTTTTTTATTTCCTTTTTATTATTTCCAAAAATTTATTCTTGAAATTTTGTAGATATTACATAATTTTATTATAATATTGCATTATGCAATTCGACAAAATGGAATAAAAGGCCACTTTTGGCTATACTTGCATATTCTTGTTTTTTAGCTTGAAGTTACTGGCGTATATGTACGTGTTTAAGGAAACAAATTTTTAGAATCAGAGCTTCCTGTTATTGAGTACTTTTGATTGTCAGAGTAATGATTCTATTGAAGACGCTAGCTGATCGTACTGTTATTGTCTGAGGCGATATTTTCATTTTTGTATGTATGAGCCAAAATTAGTTATTTATACTTGAATTTTGTTTTGAAATAACTGATTATTTGAATTAGGAGTAATTCTGGCATTCAAATTTGATGGTATTTGGCGATTTGTCTAACTTTAATTTAGTTCACAGTTTATAAAAATATGAAGAATTTTCTACATTGATATAGGTATTCCGAGTATCTTTAAAGTGAATATTATTTTAACATTGTGAAAGTTGTTTATAGAACAAAACAGTTTTAATTAGGAAAAAAATTAGGAAGCTGAATGTGAAAGAAAATATTGAACTGAAAACGCACCAGTCCTGCAATGTGGGAAATGTGGCGAATAAGTCCTCCATCCATTATACCTAATCGGCTTACGATTATCTTTTTTTTCTTCTCGTACTTACTAGCTTGAATATTTCAAAGTTGTTTTCTTCTTTACTGCTCTGGACCATGAGTAGAAAATGCAAAAATAGATTTGTAAGCAGATTATTGTTATATTTTGTTTTGCTCACCAATTTTCGTAGAATTCAATTATCAATACGTCAGGTTGAATAGGATTAGGCACTTCGAACTTTTGAATAATACACCCTCAAGAAGAGAAGATTGTTCAGGATTCATTGGCTGGAAAAAGCAGACTCTAATTGAATGTTGCTGCAAATAAATCAGTACCTCACATATTATGAAATTACTCTTCACTTCCTATTGAAATCAGTGCAGCTTTTGTGTTTCTATCAGAAAGGTATCGATTTTGTATAAACCTTAGACTGTTATGGCGTGCAGCCAAAGAGGGTCGAGCAGCTAAGAAGATTGTCCGCGTCGTTTCCGCCGACGGCAAAACTCCGTACGTCAAAGCGGGCACGACCTAGTAATTCTCTGGAACCAACTATTATGTAACCCGGATGTAAATAAGGTAGGAAACTAGCAAAGTGGGCGAGTAGAAACTTAACCAGGACGAGAAGTGCAGGATCTAAATTACTCGCAATAGCATAGGACAAACCATTGTGACTATCACTGCCGCATAAAGCTAGTCTCGGTTGTGATACTGTATTTATCATATACCGAAACAAAATAATATTACAAGCTGTTTTCCAAGTAGATAAAATTCTGAATCAAACAACGAAAAGCACCGAAGTAACCAATTTTTATATTTCTCAACACCTCGCAAACATTTTTCACATACCATGGAAAGCAAATCTTTGTCGGCCAATTGTTTTTTTTCTAGAGCTTTTTTAGATTGCTCCATATTCAGTTGTTCACAGAAAAAAAAGGAAGTGTATTCCTTACCCCGATTTCAGAGAAATCTTGACCAGGTCCGTCAAGCCTTCATGCATTTGGTTGTTACAAAGTTTTGATGGAATTGGGTACGAAGTTCTAGCACACGATCACTATGGGCACCATATTTTTACTCTGCATAGCAAAGCCTGTCGTCAATGATGAGACGCACCTATTCGTCAAGCCATTGTGTGCGTCTCATTATTGAAGAAAGCCTTGACTGTGTTGAAGGGAAATATGGCGTCCTCAGCGGACGTGCGCAGGTACTTCGTACTCAAAGCCAGCAGAAATTTCTAAAAAGCAAATGCATGGCGTCTTGGAGGGCCTGATCTTTACCTGCAACACAAATGACCTGTACGTGGTAAGATTCACCCATCACATTGGTTATGTTCACCATATCAACGTTATTGTATCTTCTTTTGTTTCGATGCGAACAAATACAAATTTTTCCACTTGAAAATTACCCGCAACAAAAATTTTCTTCTGTTTTATCTGTGTTCGTCACCCTTTACCAGCACAAAAGGTGTATTCATTTGCACTTGCTACAAAAAGTATTATATAGCATGTGCAAATAAGCTGATATTCAACGAAAAGTATAAATTTGATAGCGCTCACCTTCGTCAAAAGTTCGCTTTCTCATACTTGTATCACAAATTAATATTACAGACCATATATTTAATCTTATTTTCCTATTTTAACATACACTCAAATAATATGAAGATGATCATATTTGTCATAGAGAGTAATCGAAAGCATTTTCTTTCAATCTTCGGAATTGCGAATGAATCGTAACATCAGCCAGAACGAGCGTAAGATGAATATTCGCTAAGTCAAGAAACGATGAAGTAAAGAGAGCGATTCAAGGTTTATGTCAAGGGAGATTGCGTCGACATTAGTAATTCCTTATCCGGGTCCCAGTGAGCAAGGCGTTGCAAATGAATATTCAAAGAGAGTTGTGTCAGGCTGCTTCGCTATTTGGAAAATTTTCAGAGAGGAAGAAGCTGGTAGATCAGAAAGCGTAGTTTCGTCGAGACCAATTCGATTAATCGGAAACACAAGTATTGAATAATAAGGATGCCATCTGTAAACCAAAATCGGACAAAAAAATTCTCAGTGTCTTTGATGTACATTTGTATCAAGCAGAATGTATACTTTATTCCTTTCACGTATAATTGTATTTGCATAACTTTTCAGCATAAAAATACTTCCCAAGATTATGGATGCGGAATACTCACCTCGAAATTAAAGAAATTATGAATTCTCCCAATCTATCTGTAAATATTTTGAATGAGAATGACTTTTTCTCGGATCGAGTAGAAACAATATACCGGTTTCGTGCAACAATGATGTTCTTGCATTTTCAGAAGACATTCATTTTTCATTCGCTCTTCATGATGTTATGTAAAAAATAAATGAAATATAAGTGACTTCTATCAGTGGCGTAGCCAGGATTTCATAAAGGGAGGGGTTCAAAAGGCTGAATAAAAAGTACATTACTACTTACCGGGAAAAATTAGAATAATTTAAGACATAAAATTTACAAATGTCATATCCAAGGCCGTAGCCAGAAAAATGTGTGTGTGGGGGAGGGGGAGGGAGTATGCAGCAGAAAAAATTTCGGGAGGGGGGTTATGCAGCGGCACACAGGAGAGTATATGTATATTATGTGTTTTTGAAAATTTGGGGGCAGGGGGTCAAACACGCATCACCCCTCCCCCTGGCTACGGTCTTGGTCATATCTATCATACTTGCCGGAAAAATTGTTTTGAAATTATGAAAATGCTACATTATTACTCACATCCGTTAGACTTTCCTAAAATATTTGCAATCATCCATTAATGAAGACCATATTACAGCCATTCGGTTCTATGTAAGGGGCAAGCCATATTCCACGTAGACAGTTATTGGTGGGGGTGGGGAGGTGTCAAAAATCCACGATTGTTCACGAGGGGTGACGGGGGTTCTAGCCAAAATCCACGTGGACGCATGTTCTTCTACACCTGCGGATCTCTTTTAAGAAAAAGAAAATAGAATATTTGAACTACTTTTTGTTTGGACCTCATTCCTTGTATCATTAGACTTTTTTTAAAGAGAAAAGTGATAAAAAATTATCCACGGGGTACATGGATGGCCCCCAAAAGCGCACTCATTCATTTCAGACAGATTAAAGAAGAACCTAGGGTTTGAAACGAATTATTGTATTTTATTATATTAGATTTTATATATATATATATATATATATATATATATATATATAATGTTATTCCTATTACAAAAGTTATTGTTAAAATTTTTACTTAATATTACACCCGCAGTACATATATAGTGCCGAAAGTGGGTGGTTAGGTAAATGTGCCGGTACCATGGTCAAGGGTGGGGGGGGGGCAACCAAAAACCCTCCCTTGGCTACGCCACTGAATTCTATGAAATGCAAGGACACCTTCATTGCGTCCAACCGCTCGATTCTTCTCTGCTAGAGTGAACTTCTTTGTTCTTTGTAATTTCAGAGTCAGAAAATAAGAAGAACTTTTCACCATTGCATAAAATATAACTTTTTTCCTCAACACTTTTTTATTGATAGAAGTCAGAATCGCTCCGGTTATTGGAACTTTCTTCACAAACTAACTTTTCTTTGTAATCTTATTTTTGCGTTATTATCTAATTGGTGATGGGATTGAGACCCCTGCCTAATATTGGCAAATATTCATGTTTCCAACATTCAAATAACGAATAAAAAATTTCACGTTGAATACTTTTTTTGTAACATTCTATAGCTTCACTGCTTGCTACACACGATACTTTATGTAAAAAAAAGTATGATTTACAAGTTTATCACGTCTGACATTTGAGGTTAGGTTGACACATTCCATAAATAATCGTACAAAGGCGACAGCAAATACGTATACACTGATAACTATTATGATCATCTGATGATCACAATTATACTCCGCGCTAGGGCGTGTATCACGCACTATTTTTTGCAGCACCCGACTGAGAAAGTTTCACTACAAGGGCTTCTTCACACTAAGAAAAGTGTTTATTTAAATCAAACAAATTCTTTCTTTGATATAGGGTCCAACAAATATTAGTTTGCTCTGAATAAATTTTTTCTTTGTGCCTATTTATTCCTTTCGTTCACAGGTTCAAACAAATTTTTTGTTAGTTTGAATAAATCTCTTGTTCAAATTGAGTCAAGTTCTTTTTAACGTTAAAAATATATTTCTTCAAATTATTTATAGATTTTTCCAAGTGAAAAAAATTTTCTTTCGCACACAAAGCGTCATAATTATAGTTTTATACGTAAAAGCAGGAACACTTTCTTAATCCGAATGTTCACTTATGTTCAATTTCTAATTGTGCTTCTCATTTAAGTGAGAAACTACACATAACAACTTTGTGAGGCTCTTCACTTGGGGTGATCGCTAGAGAGATTGATCAGCAACCTAGGTCGGAGAAGTGTTGCGGAATGAACGTATCATTAAAATAAATTACACAAGAATTCCATGTCAATCTGGAATATCTATACCTAACACCTATATGCCTATCTACCTGATACCTATATACCCACCTACCCACTACTTTTTTTCCAACGGAGCAAGTCGCGCCTACCCCGAAAGGGAAATGGCTTAATGGTATAATAATTTCTGAATTAAAAAATCATAAAATAGAATATAATTAGAAATTAACCAGAGATGGACATTTAAATTGAAAAGATATATAAGTGTTCCTGCTTTTAAGTATACTGCGATAATTACATTTGATAAAGAACACTATGAATTTCATAAAACATCTTTTTAAAGAAAGGAGATTGGAAATGAAAAAGACTTACTCCCCTGCGAAATCTTACTCAATTGTATCCAAGGTGAAGCTCCAAAACTCAAAGAGTTTCAACACTAGAAATATTGCGTCCATTTTTCACTTAATTTCAACATTTACAGTGAATCAGAACCGGTAGAATCACACAACAGTGAAAAAAGGAACAATGCCATCAAATCAATCAAATGATCAATCAATTTAGAATTTAGGTGAATACAGATGGAGTACAGAATGGAAATCTGCATCGTTTAATAGAACCCAACTTTTTGTTCAAATAAAACAAATTGTACTAAAATTTTTTTTTTTCAATTACTTTTATTTGAAACGAAAAATTGGTTCCTTACAATGATATGAATTCAAACAAATTTTGATGCTTGATTCAAACATTTTTCTGAGTGCAATATAGTGACAGGAGCGCCTCTGTAAACACGAATAGTTAACCTTAGTTGGGAGTAATCAGCTGTTACCCTGCTTGAACGATGACCTGCAGCTTTGCGTACCCCTAGTTCCTTCTGTGGTGTATTACACCCACTTTATTTGGGATTTTTCCTTCGGGACCATCCCTGGACTAAAATTAAAATTTTTCAAAATCGAACGATTCGGCTGAACGTACATACCGGTTTCAAGATCGCTGATTACAAATTCTTGTTCAAAAATTCAAAATGATATATCAAAAATGGCAGCCATAATTTAGGAAATTTGATGAGTTGGTCTGAAAATGTCATATTATAGTAAGTACCCTCACCTCTTCACTCACCAGAGTTTTAGATTACAGTGAGTGTCCTGAAATCTCACTTTCTGGGATCATACAGCTAAACACTACCAATTGACTCTTCACCCGAAAGCTCTGTCATATAAATAGTTTTGGGTCATAGAAAAATTATGCTCTTAATATTGATGCGACGATTCTTTTCCATTATCTGACTCAGCCTCTATATCTGGACGACTGGAATTAGTTACTTTTTGAAATGAGAGTAACTTTTGTACTGATTTGCCAGCCATTCAAATCCCATTGTGTTCTAGATGCATCGAAAATTTTTCCATGTAGATATAAACTAATTATGAAACCGAAATATTTTTTTGAGAAACCTTCACTATTCATGTAATTTTTCTTACCTCTTCTGACCCCCCTACCTTCTGTAACTTATTTTCCATGGTTTTTGCTGTATTTTTTCGCAATGGCCGCAACAGAAATCAGAACCCCGTCATCCCATCCACTCATTATCTATTGTTGTGTAATTTTTAAGCTGTTCGTAATTAGAATCAATAGTCATTCAATTTAGACCTGTACTTTCTGCAGAAAATTGTTGGATTAACACATTTATTAATTTTTTGTGGAAAATAAACATTAATTGAAGATAGTTTATATTATTTGAGACATGCTCCACAACACGGTTCGCATATACTCCTATTACCGCATAGCCAGAGAGAGTCCCATTATGTTGACGAACGTTTTTATTGAAAAAGTCAAGCTTTCGTTCAAAATTACTTTTGGAAAGTCAAAAGTATCCGAAAAGTAGAAAATGTTAATTAAACATTTTTATAGTCACATCTCCTGATTGATTGCCTTCAAATTTTCAGAATTCGTTTCTCTCTGCGATATTTGTACAATCACAAATTTGTATACTCTTATTAGTATTATATTTGAGCAAAAACCTCCTCCGCGCGCTACAACAGGCCGACAAGTCCAGCCGGTGCACCAACCGGCGCGGCGCTGATACGAAATGACTCTTGAGAAGTAGCGCGTAATGCACTGCTGCAGAGTCGCTTAAAATAATACAAGCTATCACCAATTGGAGCTTATCCCTCACAAGTAATTAATAAATGTGTTAAGCCATCAATTTTCTTTGGAGAATACAGGTCTGAATTCACCAAATATCGATTCTAATTAGAAAGCGTTTACAAATCACATATCAGTAAATAGTGGTTCGTTGGGGGTAGGTCTGATTTATGTTTCTGTAAAAGTGAAAATGCACAGGAAAACCTCAGGAAATGCGTTGCGGAGAGAAGAGGGGTAAAATAATGTGAAGAAAGTTACAGTAATTAGTGAACGTCCTTCAGGAGCATGTTTGTTTCCTAATTTATATACAGGGTGTTTTTTTAACTTGAGACAACGAAATATCTCAAAAAATACGCATCCTACGGAAAAAATGTCTCGAATAAAAACTTTTTATTTTCGAGGGGGAAAAAAGATTTGTTAAAATTTACCCCACCCCCACCCCCACAGGAGGCAGGGGTGGGCGTAACTTTGTAATTCCAAACGGCAACCCCAATTTTTTATCATAGATTCAGATTCTCCTTTACGAAATACGTAAGTTTTATTCGGAAAATTTGTTTCGATTCGCGATAGATGGCGCTGCAATTGCGAAAAATGAAATTGTTGACACTACTTTTAGCTCTACCCAGGAATAACGACGCGGACGTAGTAGTTGTCTATTCCCTTCGGGGTGCTTAATTTCAGTGAGTCCCCTTGCCTCTCACCATCCATCGGGGTGCTTGAACTTTTGGCAACGGGACAGTAAAAGTGATAAAACTGTCGAAAACCATTCCCGAATGCAGTTGGTTGACGACAGTCGATTTTGGATGTATACATTACATATCATCGAGTCTCCACTGTCTACAATCCTCGACGTCATTCCGGCCGAGCGATAACCGCGTCTGTCCGTGCTTAACGTTTATTCATTAGGAAGGTTGATTGTTTTCATTTGATTTGGGTGTGTTGGTTGCTTTCGTTTGGGTTATTGTTGTTGGTCACGTTCGTTTGAGTTGGTTTGGGTGTCGTTGTATTTCCTCATTACCTTACTTCATTACTTTGGTGGTGAGAGGCACCGAAATTAAGCACCCTGAAGGGAATAGACAACTACTACGTCCGCGTCGTTATTCCTGGGTAGAGCTAAAAGTAGTGTCAAGAATTTCGTTTTTCGCAATTGCAGCGCCATCTATCGCGAATCGAAACAAATTTTCCGAATAAAACTTACGTATTTCGTAAAGGAGAATCTGAATCTGTGATAAAAAATTGGGGTTGCCATTTGAAATTACAAAGTTACCCCCACCCCTGCCTCCTGTGGGGGTGGGGTTAAATTTGACAAATCTTTTTTCCCCCTCGAAAATAAAAAGTTTTTATTCCAGACATTTTTTCCGTAGGATGCGTAATTTTTGAGATATTTCGTTGTCTCAAGTTAAAAAAAACACCCTGTATAACTTCATGGTAAATGGGTTTATGCGTCTCGACCACCTGGGAACAATTATTGAAAGGTTTCTGCACTAAACAAAAGTATTTTCAAATGAATCAGACTTGAATGAATCAGAACCGGTTGGTGCACTGTCTGGACTGTTTGGTCTGTTATAGCGTGCAAGGGAGGGTTTCGCTCAAATATATTCCGGTCACCGCATAACTATTGGGATTCCAATAATATCAGCTATGACTTCTATTGAAAAAAGTCAAGTTTTATTTTTCAATTACTTTTAACCTGAAGAGAAGGAAAGGTTTAATTAACGATTTAAATCGTGATTTCTTTATGAAACCTGGACATGAGTAATGAATTCAATGGGATGAACGGGAACGAAAACCCCTTCAGAAGTCATCCATAGAAAATTTAATTCGCACTTGTAGAAAGGAAGTTGTGACCGCTTGAAAATGCTCGTTTTGCGCTGGGGATAATATTGTCACATCCTGTAGTACGGGAGGGATGCTAGTTAGAATCCTATAAACTGATGGGTGAACTAGAGTCGTACACAGATTAGTTGAGTCTTAAAGCGGGCGGGAAGTCTCGATCAATCTCCCGTGGCCCTCACGGTATGAAGCCTATTGTGCCACACCCTTAACTATTCGCACTCAGTAACTGACATACCATTTTGTGCATATGATAGTTCAGGTGGTTGTGCTTTGAAAGCATCTGGACCACTATCTTTATGTCTTTTTAGGGTAAACTCAGGTTTTTCCTGGTTTTATTCATCCTGCACGTATAGCCCAGAATGGCTTTCGCCTGTCGGTAACCCGGGATTTCTTCCCAGTGTTGCCGATGCTTTGTTCAGATCCAGATTTTGATGACCACCCCGATGCAGCAAGACTCTAGTCCCAGTACCGGTTGCGGTTCTATGTGCTCACTTTCTGTGCCACATTGTTCCAGATGGTCCACGTTTTAGTTTTCCCTAATCACTGTGTTGTTCCTCAAATGCAGTTAATGTGGCTTGGCTGACCGAGCAGATCGTAATCTACCTGCCAGCAGCGTTTTCTTCCAACAATGTTCCAGCACAGTGAAGGACGGCCACGTCCTCTACCTCAAAGGCTGTAGCACGTCGTCCGGGCGAGATCCCTATTTCCTTCCTTTTTGTGCTGTCATAGATTCCTGCTCCTGACACTTACGCTCGTCTGGAGACATCCGTATACCAGATTTCCCCACGGAGGTGGGGATTATCATTTGCTTTCCACATATTCCTGCTTGAAATACAGACCTGGAAAGCTTCGGTGGAGTTAGAGCGTTCTGTTATTTTACCTTGAGTCATCTCTGGAATCGGCTGAGTACTGATGTCACTTGAAGGCCTAGTGTGCCTCATCAAACCTTTAAACGATAGCGTATGTAATCGTCGCAGATTTCCCGTATCGTTTTAAGATCCGCCCGTGGCCACCAGACCACGGCCTTATATAGCAGCCTTTGTTTTGAGGATAGCAGTGTAGAGCCATGCAAGCATTTTTGGCCCTAGATCCCACGTCGACCCAAAGGCTCTCCTGCACATCAAAAAAGTCCCAAGAAACTTCCTGCATTGGGTTTCCAGGTGCTTCGCCCAGTTCGGTTTGATATCTAGGATTACTCCTAGATATTTAGCTGAATCCGGAAACGTCAGCCTCCCGCCATAAAATACAGGAGCGTCAACTTTCGGCACTCTATAATTTCTCGTGAACATGATCAGGTTGGACTTTTCGGAATCACCAAGAGCCCTGAGATACCGAGGGAGAGCTTCACAATGCGCAGCGCCTACACGGAGAGAAATGTGTTGCGAGTATTGCATGGGAACGTACTATGCGGAAAGTGTAGCACGTGTGCCATACTAAAATCGCCTCGAGTCGTGCAATTCCGGTATGAGAATCTCTAGTTGAAATAACGCCGAAAAGCGATGCGAAGAAGGCATGCACACCAATGCGCTGAACGCACCAATACTACAATACTGAAAACGCACAGAATAGTTCGTGCGGAAATAGTAACGGTCTCGAGCGTTTTTAAGATTTTTGAACTGCGCATGCTTGCGGTTACCATAGGCGACAAGCGAACTTGTATAAACTCCTACCTTATTATTGAGATGTCATACAAGCATCAACTGATAATTTTCACTTGCTTTCACAAAAACACACGTTTTTCACATAAAAACACCGTAATGATATCACGAAAAATCACTGACCATAATCGTCCGTCCATGAGAATCATCCACAAACAACAACACTGAACGCGTCTACTTGTTGCCTATGGTAACCGCAAGCATGCACAGACCCGAAAATTTTAAAATCGCTCGGGACCGGTACTGGTGCTCCAATGCTTCCACGACAGCATGATTCGCAATTTCTGTGGAGCAGCCTGCCTAAAAGGCGTGCTGCCCTCTGTGCAGAGGGAAGGCCACAGGAACGTCGTCCCTGATATATTTCTCGATCAGCTTCTTCAATGTCTTCCGGATGAAAGACATTAAGCTGATCGGCCGGAAATCTTTTGCAGCAGTGTAACCCTCCCTCCCAGGTTTGGGAGGGAAGGCCACCCGGCCATCTTTCCATGCTGATCGCACGCTTTTCAGGGCAATTATTGCCCTAAATACTTTTGTTAGTGAAAGGACGATGAACTTCATGCCCTTTTGTAAGAGCACTGGACAGACGCCACCCGCAGCTGATGATTTAAAGAGACAGAAGGACCCTAGGGCCCGTTCAACCTTCTTGTTATCAACGACCTTGGCGGTGAAATCCCTATCGGCTCCCTTCTTATCTTGGCCCCAGCTTTTTATTGGTCAGTTCGAGTTCGCTGAAAACCCGGGAAGTTAAATATCATCATGTGATTCAGCATTGCTTTTTCGTCTTAGGCAAACGCACCATTACCAAGCCTCATTAGCCCGAGGCTAGCTTCCGGATATTTTACCAGGATCTAGTGGAGTTTCGGTATTTACGGAATGTTCTTCGATTCCTTGCAGAAGCTCCTCCAATCCTCCTGTTTGTACATTCTTATATTTTTATTGTATTCACACCGGGCCGTCTTACAGATGTCCCAGTCTGAAGGCAATTTAGTTCTGTTTGCCTTGTCGCACAACGCTCTTGTCTCTTTACAGAGTTTCCCCATGTGGGTGTTCCATCATTATGCTCCTTTCGCAGACTTAGTTGTATTTGTAGGGCAGTTATCCTCATATGATGTAGTCAGAGTCCTTCGCATCAAATCCGCGGCGTGCTCAAGCTCATCTGTGGTAACATTGCTTGTGAGGAATTCCACACGCCTGCCTTTGAGTTCCTCTTTATTTGAGTCCCAAAGTGTATTTCTGGGGTTTCTGATCTTTGAAGCCATCAATTCTCCTAGGGTTAACCGGAACAAGATATATTTGTGGTCCGAGAGAGGCCCTTACCGGCTATCACTCCGATTCAGAATCTGCAGCTCAGTGCCTGCTAGGAATTCAAATAAATCTTTCCCTCTGCCATTGACGTTTGTGCTCTCTCACATCGTATAATGGGGGTTTGCATCACAGCCCAACAGCAGTGGAATCCTGTTCCCTTGGCAGTGCCATACCTGAGCCTCCACCTCTCTAGAAGGTGGTGATCCCCCAGCATCGCCCGGGAAATAAGCCGAGGCTATGGAGACTTTACACCTTTCTTCTCTTCTGCCCCTGATTCTCACCTTGGTAACAGTGAGATCCCTGGAGCAGAGCTCAGGCACCAGGATCACATCCATACCCTTCATGGCTATGCATGCCCATAGTGTTTTTTTTTTTTGCGCAGACCATTAAATGTGGAGCCACACCCTGAAAAGCCACTAATACTTTCTCTGTATAACCAGGGTACTTGGATTAGGGCAATACCAGTCTGCACCTCAGACTTGCACCTAGTTAGAATCGCCGAAGTACGTTTGCTATGCGCAATTGGAACAAAACGCGAAAGGTAGCCAAAAGTATGAAATATCCATGAAGTGAGCCAAGTGCTGTTACTTACGAATTTTTGGGCTCGCTGATTACAAATCCGATGTCAAAGATTCTGAAAACAAAATGACGGATTTAATATGTCGGACGAGTATGCTAAATAAATGTTGTATTTTTTCAAAAATTGGTATGAAGAGGTTTTCAAAGTCGCTTAATACGAATCCGATGTCAAAAATTTCTTAAACAATATAGCGGATCCAATATAATAGGGAAGTATGCTAAATAAACTTTTGATTCTTTTCATAATTAGTATAGAGCGGCTTGTGAACTCGCTAATTACGAATCAGATGTTAAAAAATAAAAATGGCGGATTCAAAATCGCGGACATCGGATTCGTAATCAGTGACCTTGAAAACTCCCTTAGAATAATTTTAAAAAAATGTATAACATACTAGTCTGCCATATTGGATCCGCCATTTTGTGTTTTGAATTTTCGACATCGGATTTGTAATCAGCTACCTCAGAAAAGCATGAGCAAGAGAATTCGGCCCATTTTATGGCCATTTTATACTTTTGGCCAGCCTTTCGCGTTTATATAAAGTCCAAATAATTTTTTTAATAAACATATATAGTCAGCTTTTATTTTGAAATTCGAACACCACTCACTTTACGAAAATGGAATAGTTATGGACTTATATGCTGCTCAAAATAAAAATAAAGATTGCGCTCAAAACCGCAGCTATCCCCAGCTGGTTTTTTGATACGTGATGGGAAAAAGCCTAATAATTATCTTGAATTTAATATCTCGGTGGAACTCAATGGAACATTTTTTATATTCATCAAATTATATTACTGCTCGCTTTTACTTCTAGACGATATCTCTTGATTTCACATGTTCTTGTCAATTACAATTGATAAAATCATGATTCACCAATTAAATAATATTGAAGTACTCACTTTTCAGAGATGGTTCCATGTTGGCAAACAAATTTATTATTTCACAAGTCATGCGTTTTTTTGCATATTCGTTTCCCACTTGCTTCAAACGCGTTGAATATCACTCGTGGAACGTTCACTTCCAGACTGAATCACGATGTAAACAAAAATTGTTAATAAATGTGACAACAAATTGTACATATACTACTGAGGCGTATCTGTAAGTAAAACGCCCTTGAAAAAATATTTTTGTGAAATTTGACCACCTTTCGCCAATTCTTGACCACTGTGCTATGGTGCGAATAAATCTGCATCATGGAGATTCCGATCTCAGTCATTGATAGCATAATTTGGGGCGTCTCTGGGCGCTTCTGGTCCATGGCCATGGCCCCCGGTGCGGTGCCTTGGCTGCTGTTTGCAATCCGCGCTAAGTGCGCTCTTCCTCTTTACACTACTACGATTCCTCTTATTTATAGAGAGCCCCGCTAACTGTTCTTCCAACGTGGCAACAACATTGCTGTCATCGGTATCAGAAATCTGCACTGCTTCTGATGGGCTTACACCTGCGGAACCGCCCATTTTTGGCGGTGGGCTAGACAAGGGTCCTGATCGATGCGTTTATAGATTTGATTGATTTTTTTCGTATTGCGAAAACGAGACGTTAAGCAAATAAGAAGCACTTCCTGCAGAGCCACACTTGCAGGAAGCGGATCTACATACTATAAGAATCGACCTCATGCCCCAAAGTCTCCAGTCAGACACCTCCTTTCTGATCCAGACGTGGCCGCTTCGACTTAGGGGAGCGCGTCGGGGTGTTCTAACATTTATTAACACTGGCGCCATTCAGCCCTTGACACGGCGATCAGTTCGTGGCTTGGGAGCATGAGAGGTCGCGCCATTGATATTCCAGGAGGCTTTGCTATTGCCTCCTGGACGGATTCCTGCTTAGTGTAGATCAAATAGACGAGTATCCGTCAATTCCCGGCGCAGGACCGCAGGTATAGCTCGCGATGCAGCCCCTCTAGTTCATCTATTTTAGATCTATTGCCCGATGTGACCCTCAAGCCCTCCCATCAGCTACAACCTCCAGCGATCCCTAGGGAGAGTGCAGTTGTATATAACAACAATGAAAATTGGCGCAGTTTGGAAATAATGACCCATATACAGAAACGTAAAGATTCTGAGTTTGACGCAAGAATGCTGGACACCCTATTAGAAAGATCATTAAAATTTTTTGATGTTGCATGGCAAATCTAATATGATTTATTATGAAGTTGATTAATTTTAATTAAGTTATTTATTACATATTAATGCACTTGTAGTTTTTTAGCATATATGCTTTGAATTAAATTACATTAGATTTCGACTTTATCAACACTGTAAATAAAAGTATTATTTCAAGGCTAGTTTTCGGTATTGAAACAGTCCTCCAAAAATATAGTCTCGGATAGCTCCATTGTAATGCCACTTCATTTTGATGCCGCTAAACGACGTTTTATCACAACTTTTTTGAATCAAAACATGACTGAAGTGAGAATCAAATTTCAATGACGCAACATAGCACATGGGAACGTCAAACGTCCGTGAACTGTCACTGTACTTTGTTCGTGTTGTTGAATTATCACATTAATTATGCCGAAGTGTATCGATCCGGGATGCAAATCAGGTTACAAAACTGAACTCAGAGAACCTGAAAATGAAAAAATTAATATTTTCGTTGTTCCGGAAGACCCAGCTATTAAAACTTTATGGCAAAAAGCTTCCATTCGGAAAAATTTTACGGTAGAAGCTGGCCAGTTTCTTTTATTTTTTAAAGGAAGACATTCTCCACAAGAAAATCCTAAAAGGACCCGATGGCTCTCTATTTTGTTAAAGGTAAATAATTATATATTTAATGTAAAATCGAAATGAAAAGTTACAAATAAAACAAAAGTAAATTCTTTTTCATTCAATAAACTGTATTTATTACGTGTTTTCACTTAGTACGCGTTTAAAAAAGTAATATTAATTAAAGATTTTGGTCGCATGAATTGTTGAAGAAGAAAAATTGAGGTTAGTATCATAAATTTTGTAGCCTTCTAATTTAATCATGAAATTAACGTCACTTTTTCTGTATCCTACTCAAATAAGACATTGACTAGATTAACTTGGCATATATTTTTTATTCTGAAAATTACTAAAAATATGAATGAATTGTGTTTGTTGTTGCACTTGCTGACGGAAAAAAAAAACCTATTTTTTGTTTGATAAGTAGTAAGTGAAAATACCTAATAATACAGTTCATTGAATAAAAAAATTTACTTTTGTTTTATTTGTAACTTTTCATTCCGATTTTACAGTTAATATATAATTATTTACCTTTGACAAAATAGTGCCATCGGGTGCTTTTAGGATTTTCTCGTGGAGAATATCTTTCTTCAAAAAATGTTTACTGTAAACGAACTGGCCAGCTTTCACGGTAACATTTTTCAGAATTAAAGCTTTCTGCCATAAAGCTCTAATATCTGGGTCTTTTGAAACGATGGAAAAATTAATTTTTTTCATATTCAGTTTCTTCGGGTTCTCTGAGTTCACTTTTGTAACTTAATTTGCACCTCGGAGCGATACACATCGCCATAATTGATTCGATAAACATGAAAACACTAGTAGAAAACTCCACCAGGCCATTTTCACAATCATTGTTTAATGTATTACATTACAGGTCAAATTTTGTCAAAAATCAAAAGGGAGGAACTGCGTTGATTGCTAATCCACACTATTTCATTCTGCAAGCGACGAAAGTGTAGGTCAAATCCAAACTAATCATCCGGTGGCAAAATTAATCACTTCCGATCAAAATTACAATCTCCAGTAACGGAATTTTAAAATCTTTGATTCTATTAAATCAATCTAAAACTCATTTCCTCTGCATTGCAAGCAAAGTCATGTTTTTGACTTAGTGTTGAATGATTTGTCTAAACTCAAGTTTTACTTTTCTTGTGCAGAACATGGAAAAGAAGTTTTGGCCTACACTTTTCACTTACATTTGCAGAATAGAATGAGACAGTTTGCTAAAATTTCTTTAGCTGATTCCGAAAAAGCTAAATTGCAGAAGAATAAATCAGCGAAATTAGCTGAAACTTAATTCTGATTCGTAAATTATTATAAGACTTCCAATATTAGACTTCCAATATTAGACTTCGAATACAAATCGAATATTTGAAATTCGATTTATTCGAATATAATTGAATACATTCTTTAAAATCCACTAAATTTACACATTTGTATAACTTTTATAAGTGAGATAAATCGAAAAAATATCTTTTAAATTACCAATATAATAATAAAATATCTATATTATTTAAAGGTTATGTTTTTTTGACCCAGGTACTCAAAAATTTAACCCTAGATGTTTCTTTATTTGAGCTTTAGTCTTTTCAATGGCATTTTCATCAATTTTTTACTCTATTCTCTTACCGCCTTAGCTTTTTTTCTTTTTTCAATCTTTCCTCTTCTTTTAAAAGTTTTGATGGTGGTTTCGAATTTTGACTCTCACTTTTAGCCATTTCGCTGTTTATTTTCTCCGCGTTTTTCCGTTCATTTGATCCGAGTTTAATTAACAAAATAAGCCCAATTTCCAAAAAACATTTATAAGGAATTAATTATAACGGAATCCAAGACTCCGAGATGTCCGCACGCCGAGGGCCAAACAATAATACCATTTGCATGGGACAAAAGTTTATTGTTTTATTAGTTTAGACAATGATTATTTTTCACCCTCAGTTTTTATGGTTCAAACAGATTTTTAAAAATAAAAAAATTATTATCTAAATTAGGTATTTCGAGTTATGTGGGGAAATCCAAGATGTCTGCACGCCGAGGGCCAAACAATAGCACCAATTGCATAGGAGGAAACTTTTTTACATTCTCATTCTAATGAGAAAGTATTGGTTTTATGTAAAATTTGACTTGGTCGGTTTTCATCAAATCTCCACGTTTTGAGACCCCCTGAGCTAGAAAAAATGGTTTTTACCAAGGTGTCTGTCTGTCTGTAGTCTGTCTGTCTGTCTGTCTGTAGGCACGATAACTTTCGAAAAAATAATCAGATTGGGTTCTGCTTTGGCACACTTTTTTAGGGCCTGAAAAGAAAGAACAAGTTCGTTAACCAGCTATTTCGGATGAAAATTCAAAAAGTGAGCACATTTTGAAAATTTTTGAGAACACTTTTTTTGAAGATTTGGAAATTCTATGGACGGTTATTAGTAGTAAGCAAAAAGAGGAAAAAAATATCCTAATGACTTTTTTAGATAAAAAAAAATTACCAGAGTTATAGCATTTTCAATATTCCAATAAACAAACGAAAATTAACATTTTAAGCCGAAAAACGCACGTTATGAAAAAATATCAAGAGAAGAAAAACGTTGGTTTTTGAACACCTCACAATATTTTCATAACAACATTCTGAATTTTTCAAAAAATAAAAAATTTAAATTCTGATCGCACAACAAAATAATGAGAAATCAAAAATTCCATTTTGCTCTGAAACTGTGCAAGATACGACTAAAGATGACTCGACCAAAATTATACACCTAAAAAAGATCTACAAATTTGTTATGATTGACTTTTTGATATGACGCGTAGTTTTTGTTTTATTCATAAAAAACAGCATTGAAAATAGAAAAAATAAATTTTTAGACGAATAACACAAGCTACGAAAACCATGAAGGAGACAACATTTGTTTATTCAAAGAAGAGGTACAAGTTTGTTATTCATCATGTTTCGATAGGATGCGCAGTTTTCATTTTATTCGTGAAAATAACATTGACAGTAAAAGAAATCAAATTTTTGGAAAACTTTGGAAAAATCAATTTTCGTTGTAAGAATATATTCAAAATGAAAAAAATAACTTTTTTGAAAAACGGGAAATCTAAAATAACATTTTAACTAATAAAATTTGTCGCCTAATTTATATAATTATTCTTGATTTGAAATTAAATACAAATCGCGAAGCGCGACGCCCAAATGGCGCGCCGTAAGTGCGCTCAAACTTTTCTGTTTCTATTATACGGTGCACAGAACCGAGCGTGGAACGCAAGGTTCAAATGAATTTGAAATCAAATATCGAGCGCGAAGCGCGAGTATCTGGATGAGAATGTGTTCCTTAAGGTCGATAGAACCTTGAGTAAATAAATTTCCTTTTCAGTCTAAAATAAAAACAAATGAATACATAATCGAGCGCGAAGCGCGAGATAAATATATGATCGAGCGCGAAGCGCGAGATCCAACAGTCGCGCGCCCTAGGCGCGCTCAAACTTGCGAGCGAACTATTTCACCATTACTAATTTTATGCAAAATGAGCATAAAAATGATTCAAAATTGAAAAACAGACCTCTAAACTATCTCACTTTTCGGCTGAATTCTAAAAAAAAAAACAAGAAACTTTATTTTTTCAATAACTTTAGAAATAGCTATTTTGAATGTAAGTGTATTTTCACATTATTTTTTATTTCCTAAAAGCTATTCAATTAAAATAATGCCACCTTTCCCTCTTTTCTATTTTCTCCATCACATCTCAACAGTAGAAGAAAATTTAAACAATGAAGAATTCTCATAAGCATGAAGTTACAAGCAATTAGAACAATACTCTCTGTTCATTATTTCAGTTCTCTAGTATACGTACCACTCAATTAAAATGGAAGCATAGTTTTTACAGTAAAGTGACATATTATAATAAGTATGAATAATGAATATTATAGTAAATAATTTCGGCTCAATTCTAAAAAAAAAACAAGAAATTAATTTTTCAATAACTTTAAAAATAGCTATTTTTAATGTAAGTGTATTTGCACATTATTTTTTATTTCCTAAAAGCTATTCAATTAAAATAATGCCACCTTTTCTTCTTTTCTATTTTCTCTATCACATGTCAAAAGTAGAAGAAAATTTAAACAATGAAGAATTCTCATATGCATGAAGTTACAAGCAATTAGAACAATACTCTCTGTTCATTATTTCAGTTCTCTAGTACGTACCACTCAATTAAAATGGAACCATAGTTTTTACAGTAAAGTGACATATTATAATAAGTATGAATAATGAATATTATAGTAAATAATAATAATTCGAAATTATAATTATTTTTTTATTTTTTTGATGGTTTAAATTTTCAAATTCCATCCATACATGTTATTGGGTAGGCGAGTACATTGAATATCTCCATGCAAGTGGGTTTGACTGAATGCGCACTGGTTCGTTTTCAGTAAATTTTTTTTGACGACCAAAGAAGCGCAAAATGGCGCAAAAGAAGTTCAGTGTACATATTTCAGGGAACACAATGGTAGCTCAATTTTCTTATTCAAGTGTGAAGATCAGGTTACCGATTTCATGTAGGTTTCAAAGTTCAAAATATATCACGTAATAATATTAATCGGAAAATATAAATGTCAGAATTGATTTTCAAGTACACTGAAGCTTCTATGAAATGATAAATAGTTTGATTCATTGAAATTTCATACGTGTTTTTTGGCCATGCTTTCGTGTCACACGCGGCCCACTGTGCAAAGTCCACGCCTGCTTATTAACTTGTGTATCAGTATTCAGCAGAAACGCTCGATACATGGCTTATATGTCCGCAACCTATGATGACGTGTCTTGCAGCGTAGTCCTCAGGATTTCATACAATATTACGTCACTGTGAATAAGAAAGTCGCTTTGTTAACTCAGAAAAAGATTAATTATTATACCATATCTTTGGGTTGATCCAAGTAAAACTCTTGGGTAATCGAAACAAATATTTCACTCTATCCTAGCACATTTAACATTGTGAATGGCTTAACATGGAATTATATCATATTGTGTGAATTACTCAGTAGCTTATTTAACCAAAAAACATCACAAGACAAGACAATTCCAGAGCAAGCTATTTGTAATGTAAATTGTGCAGGATCCTACGTTTATTTGATTGAAAAAATCGTTCTGTTGTTTTATCAAAAACTTGATCACGCAATCATAGTTAATCACACAGATACAAATAATCTTGCGCATTTTTCACATAATCACTTAATCCCAATCGATTCACAATCTTGAATTGGATTATGCGATCGTACCAAGTACGCATGCGTCCATCGTTTTTAAGATTGTTTCAACAAAATATTATGACTGAATCAACTAAGTATTCTGATTCTTTCTAGGTAAACGTTATCTTTGATTATTTGGTAGATCAAACCAAAACATTGTATTTCTAGTTCTAAAAGTGGCTGCTTATACAAGATGACTGGACAGTGAATGAGCATGCGCGGGGTGGTGCCGAGTACAGTTGTGCACATCGGTAACAGTAACTTGTAAATAATACCCTCGTTACATAGAGTATCGTGTGCACCAATGAGGCAAACGTTTTTTTTTCCTAGGTACACAATATACTACACTCTAAACTCAACAAAACGGTTCAATTAAAACCTTATATTGATTGATACAAACGAACTTAGTCAACAAGCCTACAAGCCAAAATTGGTTTGGTCCAATGAAGCGGAGAGGGCAGCACCGTGAGTGGTGATGTACCTTGTACACACGAACAAGGCATTATCTACGGTTTCCTTAGTTTGTTGTTATTTGGAAAGCGATTTGCTAAATTTGCTCCTTTATTTGTACACCCAAATGCCACATGCAGACCTGGCATTCCGAAAATAGTGCTTGAAGCAATCACCTCAAAGCTGCGTTATGAAGGACTGATATAATTCGAATAGCAGACGTTACCGCCGTTGGAACCGTCGTCTTGCGTATCACCAGGCGCACTAGCGACCCTAGCGGCCGCAAGTGTCAGTCGCCATCCCCATAGGTGGTCAATCGTAAGGTCTTGAAGTCTACTTTCAAAATCCTAGAGATCCTCAAGGTAGAGTTGAGAAACGAACTCACACAGGCTCACACGGACTTGTAACTGCGCATCGCGATTAGTCCGGAACCAGAAGTCCTCACAACGCGCGCCAAAAGTTTGATATGCGCGCACGCCTATTGAAAGGTAGGTGGATGTATAGGTTAGGAAAATTAGTTGGGTTAGATGTCAACACCCTGATACATCTTCTTGAAAAAAAGATAAAAATGTCTGGATGCGGCATTTTATATTGTCATAATTCTGCCTCCAAAGGTTTTGTTTTGAAATGTATTCCAAAGAATAATGAAATTCGACAAAGATGGGTAAGAAACATCATTGAAATTAATGATCGAGATGAAGGTTGGGACCCAGGTCCGGGGTTTCGTGTTTGTGAGGTAAGTATCTTTTTATTGTAAAAAAAAAATAATAATAATTTTAAGAACAATTCCAATATGCACTATTTTGTAGGAACATTTTTCTCATGAAATGTGGGGAGTGACAGGTAATGATAATAAAAGAGTACTTTGACCTGGAGCGGTACCCACGATATTCCCGAATGCACCCAGAAGAATGAAAAAAGTGCACGGAAAAAGTTTCGTTAGAAGGATAAGAATGGTATGAACATTATAAATATTCTATTAGTATTGAAGAATTTGAATCTTAATTTTGAATTGAACAAATTTAGCTCCAAATTATTTTGTCTTTGCCTTTGATTTCAACTTCTAAATTTGCCTTCGCCTTTTATTGAAATTATTTTCCTTCGACTTTACATGATAACTTGTTATGAAAAAATTGTTTGACATCACGTGCTCTTATGCTACTTAAGATAATAAGCATATATTTTGTCTGGTGTTGCTAAGTATTTGACACAAAATTATAGGAAACATTTTTTTTAGTATCCAGGCACTGTTGGAAATATAAATTACCCAGGCACCGTTGGAAATGCAAATAGCACTTTCGATTTTAATTTAGAAGCTGATAGCAATAAGGTGAAAGAAACTGACTTATATTACGATTTTCCACTTATTTTATCCAAAAATATTCGTTTTTAAAGTAAAAAGTATGCTTTCCATTCAAATTTGTTCTGAAGAGAAATAAATGAAAATGTTCTGAAAATAAATACATTAACCATTTTGTTTTAAATTATAGAATTTTATAGTGGTTGGAAATCAATCATTGAATGACAATTCAGGTAATACAGATTTAGGCAGTTTATCTATAGATGGTATTGTTTGTAGCGTGGAAGCTGGTAACAAGGTAAAAATATTTGCGACTCATATACTTCTTTTTTCAATAATAAATAATAAATAAAATATAAAAAATGAATTCTATTTAATTATAGGATTCCCTCATGCTGAAAAGTGAAGCTTCATCGAATAATGACGTTGGATTAGGCACGTCGTCCATCCCTTTTGACGATAGTGAACTCGTGGAAGTTGAAAATAAGGTAAAAGAGACAGTTAACTAACATTGTCTTTTATTTATAATGCAACAGGCTGTACTTACTTGAACTTATTTTATAAATAGAGAGTAGTTTAGAGTCACAAGCAAAGAACCTCGATTTGATCATAATTTTTCCTTGATAATTTCGAATTGAAAACTTTAGAAATTTAAGAAAAATGTATGAAATGATTTTGAATTGAAAACGTTCTAATTCAAAATATTTTAAACAGTTTAAATGTTGTGGAAGGACAATGTTTCGGATGAAATGAAAATGAATTGAAGTAGTATCATTTCTAAATAAAAACGTTTAAAATTGGATGATTTTAAATTTAAACAAATTTTAAACAGAAGTTTAAAAAATTAAAAACCTTCAAACTAAAATGTTTAAATTTAGACAATTTCATTTGGAAGGAGTTGAAAGTGAAAATTAAATTGAATATTTGAAAGTGAAAGCTTCTAAAATTATAGGAATCTAAATTTTTAATAAAAAATTTCAAAATTTCGTGTTTCTTATGTAAATTCTTTGAAATCTTAGAGTATCAAAATGAAAGACTTGATAGTTGCACATTCTTCAGTTTAAAGGATTTGTGATTAAACAATTTTGAATTGAATGCCTCAAAAATAAAGAGGGACCCCAAAATAAGCCGAAAATCTGCCCCTTTTTTTGCGCCCAACGTAGTTTTTTGAGGAAAGAACATAAATTGACGCAACAAAGGTCACATTAATCGTCAATGCATGCTGCAACCGGGTTTGTCAATAGATTATTTTTTCAAGCCCTTTTAACACCGGGAAACTACCCCTATGTAGGGGTGGAAAATAGGTCATAAACAAGAACGTGTATATAATATTTTTGAATTCTTTTTTTTTTTGTCCGTAGATAAAATCAATTAGTGCACGTGTATGATAACTACCTTAATTTTATTTACTTAGCACCATTTCGAACTTTAGAAACCAAAAGACTACCCCTATTATATGGTGGAAAGAACTTCATGACCAAAAACCCAATTAGGGGTAGTTTTTCAATTTTCCAGCGTCAAAAGGGGTTGAAAGGGTAAACTAATTACAAAACCGATTACAGCATGCATTGATGATTATTATGAGCTTTGTTGCGTCAATTTATGTTCTTTCCTTCAAAAAGTACGTTGGGCGCAAACAGGGGCGGATTTTGGGGTCCTTCTTTAAAACAATAAGAAATAAAGACAATTTCTCAAATTCAAGACTCAAAAATGAGCAGATTTTAGAATCAGGCATTGAATATCGAAGTTTTTTCATTTCATAAATGGTCCAAGAAGTTCAACATGTCTAACTCAGTTAAGAAACAAATTTTTCTATTGAGCCATTGAATAATTTCTTTAATTTTTAATGGTTTTAATTTTAGAATTCTAATTTTTAAAGTTTAGAATTGAACATTCTTCATTCGAACGGTGAAAAAAGGGGAATTTATTTTTTGACTTTAAAAAAATTTGGTCTAATCAACTTTTATGTTAAATCATAATTTTTTTAATTTAATACAAATGTAGATTTCTAGAATTTCAGAAGCTTTTACTTTGAAATTCTCAATTTAGTTTTTTATTTAAAATGGTCAAATACCAATCGTTACGAATTTAAATATATTAAAATTCAAAAGTTTTCACTTTCAAATTATTTAATTTTTAATGCTTTTAACTAGAAGTATTACAATTTTCATACGCCTAAATTTTCAGTGAACTGTCTTTGAAAATTCTGATTGAAAAATATTATATTCTTAACGTTTTAAAATTGCCTTCTTTTTAAATTTAAATCTAAAATCATTCAATTTTTAGATTCTGGAATTCGAAATAAAATTATTAATTTCTAAGCTCTTTGAATGAGAAATAAGACACTTCCAACTCCTTCCTAAAGAAATTGTCCAAATTTTAAAATTTTAGTTCGGAGGTTTTGAATTTTAAAATCGTCTGTTTCAAAATTTTTTCAATTTAAAATTATTCTATTTCAAACGATCATTCAAAATATTGTCCTTTTTCAAAATGTTACCTATCTAAAATATTTTGAATTGCAACGTTTTCAAATAAAAATCATTTCATACATTTTTCTTAAATTTCACACGCTTTCAATTCGAAATTATCAAGACCCAGAGATGGTCTACCCGGGATTCTACGCGTTTGAGAACTGCCCCTGGCGGACCGAACGAACGGAGCGGATACGCTACAGCGTATCCTTATAGTATCCACATCGTATCCTCTCCGTATCATGCAAGAAAAACTCATTAAAAAGGGAAGATGGACATTTCACTTGTTGAAATTCGGATTCTACGGGAAATTTTGCGTTAAAAGGTCACGGAGTAATCGCAATAGTTTTTCTTGCAACAATAAAAACTTTAAAAAAATATAATACTTATCGATAACGTGGGCTGGAGGTGACTTAAAACGCATCGTCGACGGAAAAAGCCTATGAACTGCTACTGAATGACGATGCGTTTGAAGTCGCCTTCAGCGCACGTCATCGATAAGTATTATATTTATTACAAGTTTTTAATGTTGCAAGAAAAACTATTGCGATTACTCGGTGTCCTTTTAACTCAAAATTTCACGTAGAATCTGAATTTCAACAAGTGAAATGTTAATTTTTCTTTTTTAATGAGTTTTTCTTGCATGATACGGAGAGGATACGATGCGGATACTATAAGGATACGCTGTAGCGTATCCGCTCCGTTCGTTCGGTCCGCCAGGGTGAGTGAAGCTCGATAGCTAACTTCACAGTGACTCTAATCCGCTCTCTATTTATAAATATGAAAAATTTTATAAATATAAAATATACATATATAAGTATAAAAAACACGATAAATATCAATTCATTATGTAATTGATAAGTATCGTATAAACAATATAAGGTTGCTTTTTTTATAGGGAAGTATTCCATGTGGTTTCGAGAGTGACCAACTTTCCGGGAACGCTTTGGATGACGAGCAATATCGTCTGTTGGGTGAATGTACTGATGAGAAATTACGAAAGTTATTTGAAAAACAGATGAGGACCATTGAGGGCTTGAAGAAAAGATTGCAGAAACTCAAGGACGAGAAAAGAAAATTGGAGATGACCCCTCCTGATGTATACAGACAGATTCTAGAAAATTTGTTCACGGAAGATCAAATTCAAAACCTAATCCTGAAAAGGAGGAATGGGGAGAACTCCAAAACACGAAAGTGGTCCAACTCTACAATCAAAAAAGCTCTTCGCATAAAATTTTGCTGCGGAAATGCAGGTTATCATGAGCTTTTGAGGCAAGGAATACCACTGCCTTGTCAGAGAACTTTAAGCAAACGAATAGAACATATTAAGTTTGAACCAGGAATATCAGATGAAATGTTTGATTATTTAGAGGGAAAAGTGGGAACTTTAAATGATACCGATAAGGAATGCTCGTTGGCTGCAGACGAAGTATCTATTGAAGGTGGAAGAATGTACGATACTCAAACTAAAGATTACCTAGGAGATATAACCATTCCATCGAAGGAAGATGGTAATATTCAATCGAAAGATAATAGTAAAACTAAGCATGCCATAGTTTATATGCTAACGGGTACTGCATATCGGTGGAAGCAAATTGTAGGATATGACTTTACTGGTGGCGGATTCGACGGTACAAAGTTCAAGTCCATTTTTTTGCAGATTATAAAAAAAGCTGAAAATATCGGATTACGAGTGAACAGCGTAACGACGGACATGGGACCTTCCAATATTGCTTGTACAGTATTAATAATGCCATTCCTGTACATGCGAAGATAAAAAATAATGTATCGATTTCCGCTATTGGACCTTCTGCTTCTTTGCAAGAAAATCCTCAATTGAATTGTCAAGAACCTTCCATGTTTGTTAACGATGACCGAAACTTTTGTGCACGTTTTCCGAGTATTCTCGATTTTTTTACAGAACATACTATTGAACAAACACCGTCCATGTCTGAGTGTCTGATGAACAATGTCGAAAAAAATGCATTGTATCAAGCAGCTGGATATCTGATCCATAGTATTATCACACAAAGCAAAACAAAAATTTGTGAATCTTGTATCGCGTCCGTTGGTTCTAGAGAGTATATCCAATTACCTTTTTCTACATACACAGCTTACAGACGATACAAAGAAAATACTCTTTTTTTCGTAAACGAAAATACTTTTAAACTTTTCTTAAAATTAGAGCAGATTTACAGATCTAATATTACACTTATAAATCGAGAGAAAAATTTAAATGTATTTGACTTTTTAATGGCTTCCTTTGTGAATGTTCCAGCTGATCATATTTTGCTTTGCCATAATATGAAGGAGAAAATCTTATGTAGATTTCTTATGTTCAGAATACGAATTTGTAATCGAGCTAAAGGTAAGCAAAAGGAAGTAAGGTGCAATAGTAAAAGTGTGGCTATGCACACCACTTTTCAATAATCTTTTAATTGCAATGTATATTATTTATTTCATTGTAGCTGTGCATATATTCGTTGAAATAAAAAACATTACGTTTTAAATAATTGTTTATTTACCTCCACGCAATGAGTGTACCTTTTTCTTAAAACCTTATGTTTAATTGTTGGATTAGATAAGAATGTGTTGAAATTTCGAATTTTCATAAACTGGGTTTAAGGCAGTAGACCACATGCCTAACCTAAAAATTTTGTCTTTTGATTAAACTTATTAAAAATGAGATTAATATATTTTTTAGCATTGGGCTAGGATGCAAAAAAATATCTAAATCTAATTTCTTTCGAGTAGAATGAAAAGACAGCATTTTTAGGTTAGGAAACTAGTTCAGATATTTTCTCTATACTCTCTATTCTCTATACTATTTTCATAGATTTCATACATTTTTTATATGTTTATATTTCATATTGTCTTCTTTCTCAATTTCTTCTTTAAAATTTTAAACCTATTATAAAATTTGATTTGAAGATCGCGCGCTTTTCGGCACTTCTGGTTCCGGTTTAATCGCAGCCAATCAAAAGAGTGGGAATTCGTTTCTCAACTCTACCTTGAGGATCTCTACAAAATCCGAGTGGCGTTTTTATCGAAACATCATGGCGAATCAAATATGGCCGCCGAAACCACGTGACCAGCACTTTTTTTTACTAAATGGATTATAAAACAAGCATCATCAACCCTATTGAGGTCTGCACCATCTCAAATGGAAGGTCTTGAACTCTTCTTTCAAAGCCCATATAGTACAAATTTTTCTTCCCAGCTAAAATCCAGTATGGCGGTCAGAACCACGTGGCAAGTGGTGACTTTTGAAAAATCAATCGATTTTCACCAAATTTGGTACCCGGGGGTTTTTGGGCTCGCTGATTACGAATTTAAGTTCAGATTTACAACATTTAATATGGCGGATGCAATATGGCAGACAACATTTGTAAAAATCAAGCGATTTTCACCAAATTTGTTATACAAGGGTTTTCGGGGTCGCTGACTACAAATACGATTTTGGATTTGATATTCAGGATGGCGGATCCAATACGGCGGACAAAATTTCCAAAAATCAAGCGATTTCCATCAAATTTGGCATACAAGCGTTTTCGGGGTCGCTGACTACGAATACGAGTTTGGTTTCGATATTCAAGAAGGCAGATCCAAGATAGCGGGAAATTTTTGTGATTGAATTGGCCGAATTTGTAATATGTTTCAATTTTTTTAAACTTTATTACAAATTAAAAAGAAATTCAACATTTTTTTGTTCACTTTTTTTTTAATTTCTTCATACAGAAGCTCAGTGCAGTTTTCATCAGATGAAAATCTTTTATTTATTAATGTTTCGCTCTTAACAATAAACGCATGGTTCCTCATTATTTGTGGTACAGCTGGAGGATTGTCGAATCTTTTATTCAAAAACCTGAAATTCTTTTGATAATCCTGTTGACTGTAATAAAAAGTTTTTATGGTCTTTGGAAACCTTGTTTTTGACCATTCAAAAAGTCTTTGAGCAGTTAATATTGCTTCTTTGGGTTTACATAGCAAGCTATATCTAACAGCTTCCCTTTTGAATGATGCTCCCGATGCATCGGAGGGACCTTTAGCGTGTCATGTTGGATGGCAATGCCATTCAGCCTTAACACCAAAATATTTTTCATGATTTACTGGATTAATCATTTGATATTTATTTTTTAAATGCTGTTTAGCACCATCACTCAAGTAATTGCTTTTTGTCAACTCATAAAACTCGGATTGTTTTTTTGTAATAAATGAATGAGACTTCAAGGTAACCAATTTATCCATTAGTTATTCTACAAAATAGTTTGAAGAAAGAATTTGAGTTAATAATGTACGTCTATCGGTTGCCGTCCAGGATGAGAATTCCACTTCCAAAATATTGCTCTCACTTAATATCTCTTGCAAATAATACGTGAATTTATCTATATTTTTGCATTTTTCACAATCATTAAGATGGCATTTTTCATCCGGATTTCTACAAGTCATTTGTTCCAAACAATCATTATAATTTACCAATCGATGCTCTGAATTAGCAGTGAGTTTGTTTGGGTCAATAGCATCTATCATAAGCTTACAAGTTTCATGAATGGTGCAAACACAAACAGTGTGAGCTCCATTGGCACCGGGTAGAATACAATTTTTGGGACGCAATTGAGCAAATTTGCAAAAACTCACAGGAGACTCTTTGTGTTCTTCATATATATTTCAAGTTCAAATTATTATATGTAATAAAAATAGAATGGATAACTTTTTTTGAATATTTTTTACTACGGAGAAAAATCCAACAGAAATGGTTCACGCGGCCCTGACTGTGTACGTATGGTTCGCTTCACATTTTTGCATGATTTTCCCTAATATACCTAACTATCATATGCCATTCTTTTCTTTAACATGATTATTAGATCATAACGTGGAACTTGCACGAAACTGAGATACTGTATGTTTTGACATTCGTCGCAGTGTAAAGAATTTTTGAATCACTGTGTTTTATGCACCATAATTTGAATGATTCTCAAATACTAAAGCTAATATATTTTCAATAGGTTGTTGATTTGGTATTGTTGTTAACTTGAAATTTCTCTTCGCGTTAGTCATCTCCAAACCTGTTTATCGAATTTCGATTTTGAGACTCTTACATTTGCATTTTATTTTGCTCTATGCAAATTAAATACGGGGCCGAACTAGCATTTCCTCGTATTTGGCTGAGTTTCAAATTAGTCAAGTCGTATTGTACCGCAGAATTGGCTTTAATTAAGGGCAAATTGTAAACTCTAATGACACAAATTACCGACTTTCACAAGAGTTTTTTCCCACTCTCTCACTCACTCTCATGTATAAACTAACGAAAACATCATGCTTGTTTTTTTTTATGAGCACTGATTGTATTTTTGGCTACGTGATCTAATTTTAGTAAGATATCTTCAGATAACAGTATAATACAGCCGAAAAAATTACACGGCGACGCTAGAGTCCGTCCATGAATCACGTGCACTGTAAAAAATTACTCTGACTTTCAGATCTTCGGGCGATAAACATAATGGGACCCTCGATAAACGGCGTAAAATTACGTATTGTATAAATATTACACCTGCATTGGGAACTTCCACCCCATTATTGTAAAACTCCACTTATAGACGGAATTAGCCAGAACGTCAGTTATTAATTTTAACCAAGGATACGTATATATTATTAAAGATGACTAATTCAGCTGTTTTTCTTAATAACTGATTTATTCACCATATGAATTAATAAAAAATAAAACAAAATTAAAAGAATTTGTAAAGGGCTCGATGTGAACTGGCTAAGTGAGGTTATGTACATAAGTATCTCAAACAAAGCGAAACATTATATATTTAGGAATAAATAATAACTGAAATAAATTTCATTTTACCATGCGTACACTCAGAAAACGATTTGGTTGAATTATCAACATTTTTGTTGATACAACCATAGAATTTGGTTATTATATGGACAACAAAATATTTGGTTGACCCAACTCAATTTTCTGGTGTTTTTATCAAAATTTTTTGGTAGATGAAATATTTGGCTGATTCAACCAAAAAAATTATTTAGGTCAATCAAATATTTTATTGAATCAACGAAAATTTGTTTCATTTAACTAAATTTTCATGTATATCTAACAAAACAGTTTTTTGGGTTCAAGAAAGTTTTTTTTCTGAGTGTAGAATAGCGATACTTATTCAAAAGTGATATACACAAGAATGGTGAATTTAACTGATATATAATTAATAAGCGAAATGCAACGAAGGTTCATCACCAGCAGACATCAGCTCAACTATAATTTGAGAAACGTAAAATTACAGAAAAATCTGAAATTTCAGATTTCCGTTCGGAAAATTCCTCCTACAGACGACGCGATATTATGTGCATCGCTGGTCAATGTAATTTTACACAGCTGCCGTAAAATCGTATGGTCCATCAGTATAAATCTACGTATTTCGGTAAATTTACACTCATGGACAGTGTGATTTTGCGAATCTTACGTAATTTTCAGCATATTTATTTCACAGTATGATCGTAAGAGGAGGGGGGGGGGAGTCAGTTGAAAGCTGTTAAAACTCAATTTTTCTTAGCACTCAATAATATTTTGAAAATCGATTTTTCTAGTAAAACTTTTTTCATTAGCATAATTAAAAAATGATGCAATAATATAAAAGAGACCTTTGTTCGAAACGAATCGATTGACCTGTAATAATAATACATTTTTTTGCAGAGTAACGAAGCTATGATCATGCATAATATTTGAAAATAGAGTTTTTTGAAGTAAAACTTTTTTCTTCAACATAATTCAAAGTTGATGCCAGAATATGGAAGATTCCTTGGTTCGAGACGAATATTCAATATTCATCAGAAAAATGTATATTTTTGAAGTCGCTTATTACCGTGCAAATGCTTACTGGCGTCAAGATAAATGTTTTCAGCATAACACAAACAGCAGTTTTTCATTTTTCTTATTTATCAATAGATTAAGATGGCTCACTTTTTTGGAAATAGTGTGTTCGCATCGATGTTATTTATCCCTGAAGTTTTAAATTAATTGTTCCATTGATTTAGAAAATAATTTCTTATAATTTAGACCTTCTATCCAACACCTTTAAGGGCATGTGACACAGCCAAATACCTACATTACCGACCTCAATTTTTCAATTTTCCAAATTTTTTGTTGAATCTAAGAACTTTTTTTATAAATAAAATTTCGGGCTCAAACTTTGGAAAATGTATGAGAAGACAATAAACTACGTTTACGTACTTTATTCGATGATGAATTTCGCAAAAAATTATTCTCGAAAAAATTAAAACTGGGTGCATTTTTTGAACCTAAGAACTTTTTTTATAAGTGAAATATCGGCTTCAAACTTTGAGAAATGCAAGAGCCGACAGTGAAGTACGTTTATGTACATCATTTGAGTATAAAAGATGCAAAAAGAAAAATTTCAACTAAATGTCAACAACGCTTGCCAGTTCGGTCGGTATTCGCGATGAGCACGAAAATGCGAAGTCTGGCGGCCACTGAACGAGGCCAATAGCGATTTCAATACTTACATAATTCAACATTGAAACAACATATTTCACTCAACTTTTATGCTGGACACAACTTTCAAAAAATATTATTGTAAGAACACCGGATCATCAATCTTTGACAGCGTGGACCCCATATTTCAGATGTAGACGAGTCAGCTGATAGAGCCTCGATTAGTGGCCGCCAGACTTCGCATTGTCGTGCCCATCGCAAAAATACCGACCGAACTGGCAAGCGGAACCGGAGTTGACACTTAGTTGGAATTTTTCTTTTTGTATCTTTTATACTCAAATAATGTACATAAACGTACTTTACTGTCAGCTCTTGCATTTCTCAAAGTTTGAAGCCGATATTTTACTTATAAAAAAAGTTCTTAGGTTCAAAAAATGCACCCAGTTTTAATTTCTTCGAAAATAATTTTTTGCGAAGTTCTTCCTCGAATAAGGTACATAAACGTAGTTTATTGTCTTCTCATACATTTTCCAAAGTTTCAGCCCGAAATTTTATTTACAAAAAAAGTTCTTAGATTCAAAAAAAAATTCGGAAAATTGAAAAAGTGAGGTCGGCAATGTAGGTATTTGGCTGTGTCACATACCCTTAAGCAAATAAAATAATTGTCTTGGTAGGGGGTTTAAACATCGTGAACTACAAATATTTTTTCGGTATAATTTTTAGCAAAAAATGTACAGCACAAAGCGCCGCTGATGTGCATTCAGAAAAGCGAACCTTGAATTCTAGAGCTAAGAGCGGAATTTATGATATTGAAGTAAAGACACATTAATAGTAATATACGCAGAAGGGCAAGGAAAATGAAATTGGTCGGTTAACCTACGGCTGCTGGAACGCGTATAATCAGCACAGCCATTTTCTTTCTCGTCGTCGGCTTTTGTCGACATTTCAACATACATATTAAATTCACACTCAGAAATTCTGTAGCCTAGCAGCAAAGAAAAACGAAATAAAAAAAATCAACATATTCAGATTTGTATGATTACAAAAAAGTCATAATAGCAACAAACTATAAAACGTTCGTACACAGTAAAAAAGATAGATCAATTTTGTTGCAGAGCATTTTGCTCCAACGATCGTTTGACTAACGAGATCATAATGATCTGTCCATTCGGATCACCTTGATCTTCTTTTTTGGGTCATTTGTCAGACTAAACAAAATCATATTTTCTAATGTCAGATTTCGTTAATTTCTCAACTTTTAAAGTACACTTCACGCTCAGAAACCATAAAAAGCTCGCATATGAGCTAAAGTACTATAAGAACGTCAGCCATCTTGGTTTGACTTGATAGATGATCCCGCATCAGATCATTATGATCTCAAAAGTCGATCATTCATTCCAGCCGATTAAAATGCTCTTAATTTCGGTATCATTCTTGTTGCATATCAAAATGATATTGATTTCGTTATCATTTTGAACATTTTCTTTTACTGTGGAATCAAACAGCTAAAAATTGTAAATCGTGATAATTTATATAATATAAAATAAAATGTATGAAAAGTTTGAAATCCACCCAATTGTATTTACAAATATTATTAGATATACATAGGGTAGCGTGGTCCGAAACTGATCGCCTAAGCGGCAAATGCATTTAAAGTGCCTCAAATCCAGGAGGCTCGGGTTCGAATCCCGGTACTGGAACCATTCGGGTTCGTACTGGCTCTGTACTGGAAAACCACTGGCGTACGGCAAAGCCGGAGTTGAATATAAAAAATAAAAAAAATAAAAATATCGTCAAATATTATTTGTAATTACAATAGTGTGGATTTCAAACTTTTCCTAATTTTATCACATACTATTGCTGTACTCTAAAGATATAACAGAAAATGTATTTAAAAAATAAATATTAATTGATTACGAGAATTTCGTCTATAAATTTAATGTTAATAGTCCTGCTTAGAGTGGATGCATGTATTACATTTTTAAACACTATTTCACAGATAAAATTTATAACGCTATGGGGTTTTGAACCTACGTCTATACCTGAATCTAACGTCTAGCAGTCGATAGTCTTGAACATTACTATACCTACAGAATTGAAACTCAGTGAAAAAACCATCCTTATAATCCACAGCTTCGTGTAATATTTTAAATGTTTTCTCGCATTATAGACCATTCTGCAACTTTTGATAATGTCATAAAATGTCATTTTTAATGAGCGTTTAAAACTTGTATCGACGCAACTTAGAAATTTAATCGCGTATTGCGACAATTTTTTCGATAACAATTTTTTTATAAACTTTCTTGTAACCTTTTTCTTTTTAGGTGTTTCAGACCATTTTACGACGATTAAGAATTACATCAAACTATTTGCATTTGTATTTTTTAGAAATTTTAGAACACGTAAACCATATTTGTAAACATAGCTTTTTCATTTTCCAAATATTTATACTGTCGGCGAGGTACTACTCCGATCGTGGAGCCATCCGCCCATTATTACTGGGTGAACTGTCAATTATCTGTACTGGTGACCAGTACTGGGCCAGTAGTACACCGGTGATGAACTCTGGCGGACTACTCAATTTTCGACCTGGGTTGATTAAATGAACCAAAGTTTTGTTCGGTCGACCAAATTCGTTTGCTGTAAAGTTTTTGGTTGAATCGTTTTGTTGATTTTAGAAAATATTTTATTGATTAAACAACATTTTTTGGTTGGACATAGCGAATAATTTAAGAGAGCATTCTACTAGAATCAACGATTTGGTTGATTCATCCAAATATTATGTGGAAAGTATCTTAAAAGTCATGGAAGCATTGGCACTTAGTACGATCGCGTACTCCAATTCAATCCCCTATCAAAATAGGTAATCCGGAAACAGAATGGATTGGGAATAAGTGATTAATTGGAAAATACGCGAGATTACTCGAACCTGCACAATTTATATTGCAAATGGCTTGGCGTGGAAGTGTCTAGTCTTGTGACATTCAGTACTAAAATAAACTACCAAATAATTCACGCAAGATAATATACGTCCATGGCAAGGCATTTACAATGTGAATTGTGATGGGTCCTTCATGGTTAGTTGAAATAAAATTTCCGGTAAAATCAACCAAAATCAACTAGGGTTGATTCAACCAAAATTTTTTTCATTTCACTAAATCTTTTTCTGAATGCATCATTTCCTGAAGAATACGCATGATATTTTGGGCATGTATTTCAGCTAGGCGACAAACTTCAATTACGTGAAGTGACGCAAGAATATACAAATGGGTAATTGTCAAATTGAAGGCAAACTTGAAGTCCCAGTAATATGACATTAACTTAGAAACACGTGCTGGTTTTTTTTTTAATTCAACAAATAGTTATTATCATCCTCTACAATATGGTCAGTTCTTTTTTTTTCATTTCTATTCCTATTTACTCTAATTTAACCCTTTCGCTGAAAAGGGGGGTCTGTGAGACCCAGACAAGGTTTGCTTCATTGGTTACTCGGAGGATAGAAACGGGCCCAAGCTCTATCCCCACCCTAAAAAATTGTAATTGGCATACTTCGCATGTATTTGGATAGAGCTTGGGCACGTTTCTACTTTCCGGGTAAACAACGAAGTGAATTTCGTGTAGGTCTCACAGACCCCCGTTTTCAGCGAAAGGGTTAATATAAGAACACCCGAAACGTCATTACCGTACGGCGTCCCAACCTCACTTTGCACAAGGATAAACTGATTTTCTCCATTTTTTAGACAGTAACCTGAAAAACGCTTGACGTATCAAGTTTGTAAACTTCACATGGACATGAATTTAATGAATGCACAATTTTGAAGTTAAACAAATAATATTTCAAGAGCCTTGAAGTATGTCCCTCAATTTTTGCCATTCCAGACGTCATTATTGTACGTCTTTTTTTCTAGTAAAATATTGTAGTTACAGTTGAGTAATAAATACAGAAATATCAGGCGTATCGTTTAATACAGGATTTTATAAAATTGAGCTTAAAATATAACCTCTCTTTCTTGTCAGTCTGACATTAAAACTGAAAGATGCATCTTGACAACAAAAACTTCATTCCCGTACGTGCGTTAAAAAACATCTTCGGGTGAAAAAAAAATGATGAAAACAATTCCGTCACTTGCTTGGCGGTGTTTTATTTCATAAGTAGGTGACTTTTTATAATTAAAATCTGTTATTTTGTTATAAACATTGAAAAAGGATGAACTTCAACATTTTTCGCTCATCATTACCGTACGTTACAATAGAACAGCGTATTACTGATTATATGCGAGGGCGCATGGATTAATTATTATTAACGGCCCCTTTTGGATTTAAAATTTTTACATGTGATATGATCAATTTCCATGATGAAATATTCAATTCCTAATAATAATTTGATTGCCACTGTAGGTGCTAAAATTTGCCTAAAATTTGACAATTACCCATATATCATATTGTGATCCTTCTCATATTTTCGTATACTGCATATATTTTGCTTTTTGTCACATTTATTCTTTCTTTCTCATTTAATTATTGAAGAATGTCAGCAGCAGCTTAAGCAGGAGATTCTGACTGTGTTGTGGGCGAGGAAAGTCACAATCTACCCGATTGTGATCTCCTTCACAGGAAACATAAATGCGAAGCGCGCCCATCACTTGGAAGAACTGGAAGCTGGAAAAATTTTACACTTTATACAAAAGGCGATATTCCTGATAACCTGCCGCATCGTTCGGAGTTTTGTGGGCGCTACAAATGATTGCGGCTAGTCATCTTCTGAAGTAAAGGACAGCCTGGGCACATTGAAAATAAGACTTTTATTACCACATTATATTTTTTTAATTTAATGGGGTTGTTGCATATTTTGAAATATTTTTTTTTTTCCTAGTAAAATTAAAAGAATATGAAAAAATAATGCAACTACGGAAGGAAAGTTTTTTTCAAAAAAGTTTGAATATTTTTTTTGCAACACCTACCTCAAAAGTTGACGTTTTCACGCTTGTAAATGGTGCCTAAAGGACCTCATTTGAGCAGACTGTGCGCGAAACAATTTTCGCGCATGCGCAGTTTGCAGATGGCTTACTTTAGACACTGGTGAAAAAGCGGTGCATACGTTTTTTCTAGATGAGGCGTTACCTATGCAATGGCATAGGTAACTTTAAACACTGGTGTTGATATCTTCTTGAAATAAATTAAGATTGAACTTGAAGAAATGTTTTGATTACTGAAGTTTTGTTTTTAGGGTTCCGTAGCTCCCCTCCCCCCCGGGGGGGGGGCAAAAGAGCATAAACGCCAACATTTTTTTTTAATAATTTTTTTTCCAAAAAATTTTTGTCAACAAATTTTTTTTGTTTCAAAAAATTTTTTTTTCGCAAAATAGTGCGCATAGGTGATTGGGAACTCGTGTGATTGCATCATTTGCACACAATCGCCTATTTGATGCACTTGTATCACAAATAACTATTTTAATGTTTTAAAAGTATACTTTTTGGATTTTTGCGGGAAGTACTTTGCAGGAAGTACTTCATTCTGATTAGCGTGGTTGTCCGGTTGGTGATGGAATATAATATGGCCGCTAGCGATTGAATGTTTAAACAGTAAATATAACCTATTGTAAACGTGTTTTAAAAGTAAAAAAGGGCCTAAAAGATTTTCAAAATGCCTAGAGTTTCACTGAAACCCGGGTTTGTGAAGTGTGACAGTGCGAAAAGTTTGAATGAAACTTGGTATCTTTACAAGTTCTTCCAGCGGCTTCTGCCCATTTCTTTTTCACTTCTGTGCCCACAGGCAATCTCATAAATATATTTTGTTTGGATTATCTTTGATATTGCAATTGCAATCAGGTACAAAACATTATTTTAAGAAGCTGCCATTATTATACATACTTGTGAAATGTACGTTCTGAACATATGTGACGTCGGTCAAAGAAAGGGGGCTTACTCTAAAAAAATCGAGGTTTTTACACCTTTCGATAGTTTTTGAGTTGTTGTATTTAATGAAACCACCGTAAAAAATTTCCAAACGTTATTATCGCTAATAATTAAGTTGGTAGCTACCCGAGAAATCGGGATTTCGCTCGAGAGCTCGAGATTCCGTGAAACACCTCCCACCACTCACCACTGCATCTGCGCGTCTCATCTCTGCCCGTCCGTGAGCGGCGCCGATATATGCGTGAGAATGTAGTGGTGATTGGAGAAGGAAGATTTCGTGAATCTTCCCTCTGTCCTAAAAGTCGCGTCTATCAGGTCGACTTTGACCGCTCGCCCTGAAAAATCTCACTTTTCAGAGTAAGCCCCCTTTCTTCGGCGCACGAGACATATGATTAACTAAAATTTGAGGTTATCTTTGGAAACATCTCACTCTCACGCACTGGACTGATATCATTCATGACTATCTTTATTTAGGTTTTATATTTCACGCGAAACTGTATTTTTTCAGTGAGATTTGGTTACGACTGGCTGCTGCTTTTCGATAATTTCAAGTAAACCAATATCGCTGTTATAAAAATTGTAAATTTAATTTTCGTCAGCTGTCTGCTAGATACTTCGTTTGTCAATGTATCATTATGCTGCTTGGTTACGCGCTTTTTGGGAAGTGACGCATCAAGCTTACAGAGTTTTTAAATAGGGATTTGGATACTTTTCTTAAAAAATTTTTATCTCGAGAATGAAGTATCCAAAATTTTTGTTGAATGCACTAAAATGTTCAAAATGTTATGCAGCATTAAAAAAATATATTACATAAGATTCATGCAACGAGCCCACTTCTTATTTTAAATAAAATTGTTTTAACGTCCTTCTATTGTTCTATGTGTGTCTATCCGTGAAGTGTGTGTGAAGTTGTATGTGGCTTGCGCTCTTCGTATTGAAATTGTTAAGAATCGCTGCCCCTTTGAAAAATACGACCCCGTATACGATGTCGTATACCACAATGTATACGATGCCGTTTACTATGTCGTTCAAGATTTGTAGAAATTTGTGAATTGAAAAATTGAAATAATGCGAATAATATTAAAAGGTAGCAAATTATGTCATTCATGACAGGAGTGTATCGGAGAAGCACATTTATTTCTACAAATTGTGAACGACATCGTAAACAGCATGGTATACGACATCGTAAAAGGTATTGTATACCACATCGTGAATGACATCGTATACATCATCCTATAAAATCCCAAATCACGACTTCGTATACGATGTTATATACGACGTCGTATACGATGCCGTGTACTATATCGCATACGGCACTCTATACATTGCTGTACATGACATCGCATATGACGTCGTATTTTTCAATAGGGTGGACGTCCGTTCAGGTAATGTGGGCGATGGCGAATGCACGGAAGATGTATCATTGTTTTGTGTCCATAAATCAGCTCTCCAGTATCTGTACAATGTACACCTTCCTGTAGCAAGATTAACCTGCAAAAAGTGTCTGACACCAGCGAATCCACTAAACTCTAACCGCGTTTGCGACTGTGTTTGCGGTAGTGATGTACCTTTCCTTTATAATTTTTCCTTGCTGGCCAGGTTTTAATCTTCTAACCTCAGAGTCGTCAGAGAACAAAATATTTTCCTTGTCTTAATAGACTGCTCAGAATTTCAAGTGTTATTTGATTTCCACTTCGGCGCCACAATTTTCGGGTTTGAAATAATTTTTCAATTCATTATCGGTAAATCGCCTACTTCAACTGCCCTAATTTGTTAGAACATTTAATTATATTTTATAATGTCATATATGAGGTAACAGATTGCTCATTGCATGGAAAAATAGATTTTCACATAATCAGGCTGATATATGTGCCCTGTTATGAACCTTCCATTTATTTGACAGGTCCACTTGACACATTGCTATCTCCCGTCTGTCAAATAGACCTCTTAGGATAGAAAGAGAGATCCGATTGATTACGCTCTGCTTCATCAGTTAAGTAGTAGATAGTAATTTAATACCTTAACGCTGAGGGCTATAGGGCATGTTGTGGAAAATCAGTCAAAATACAATACATGGGGTGACCGTTCTTCCACCTCATCTTTGGTAGTACCTTTTGTCAAAGCATTATATAGAAAATTTTCAGTTCATTGAGAAGGGGGAATTTAGGGAGTGCCTTCAATTCAGACACAGATACAGTAGCAATACTGTTTTAAATATGTAGAGATGAATTAAAATGCGTCAAAAGTACATGTAGGCTGGCTTGATAAATTCATGAATTCAAGGAATACATTTTATTTGATCTTAATATTTGTCCATCAGCTTCGAAGAAATTGTAAATATTTGAAGTGCCTTCAACTTTTTGTCTGTTCATCTTATTCCACCAAAAATATCAGACCACATAGAGGTCAAGTAGTACCTGGAAAGAAAACTGAAGTGATTCTCAGGACCGACAAGCGACGCAGCCTTCCACGCTGTGACAACGAAACGACCCTCTTACCTTCATGAGATTCACGTTGGAGAGATTGTCATCGATTTTCTTATGCCATTTTTCCTTTCAGGGGATACGAGCAGTAAAATCTACCAAAGTTTGTTCTTGCTGAATTGTGAGGTAGTCTAACGTCTCACACTTTTTAGTCTGTAAATTTACCTGCGTCAGGAATTGGTATACATCATCCCACACATCAAACTTCCCGAAAAAACCTTGTCTTTTCTTGGGACTTGGTCCAAGTGTGCGGAAGGAAAAATAAGGTCTATTCCAAGTTTAGACTGGTGCTTAGGCGTTGCTCAAAAGACAGGTTAATGTCCGCATGAATTTTGTTATTTAAAAATTTAAATGATTCTGAACGTAAGTTTGACGAAGAATGCAGTATTTTCAAAAGAAATAGTATTAATTGAGGAAGACAGTCAAAAATTGATAGTTCTATCAGAAAATTCCATCAACATGTCATACAATCATGTTGAAAACTGAGAAATGATTTCTCTTATTATTTTGTTCCCATAAATCTTACTTATTTTCTTGTCGATTGATTTATCTTGCAAGAAGAAATCGCACTTAATGCGCTGCCCAGCGGCTTAGTTCGGAATTCATGCCCTCAGTTCCGCGGATCCAAGTTCCGTAATGAACCGTTAGGCAACGCATTAGGTGTGACCTCTGTTACATCGGCTAGAGACTATTTATTTCTTCTTGCAAATTATGAAGAAAATAAATTTTAATGAAAGAAAATCATTTATAATTTTTTTCAAATGACTGTA
Source organism: Andricus quercusramuli (assembly GCA_932178445.1). Taxonomy (NCBI): domain Eukaryota; kingdom Metazoa; phylum Arthropoda; class Insecta; order Hymenoptera; family Cynipidae; genus Andricus; species Andricus quercusramuli. The sequence goes on from CAKNXH010001452.1 coordinate 45,799, forward strand.
TTACATTTTCATGAAATTGTATACAATTATTAATATTTACTTAATTCTCTGATTAGCACTATTTTTGTTTGAAATGCAACTTTGTTTGTCAAACTGAAGTAAACATAATTCTTTCCAAAATAGAAAATGTAGGCGGAAATGAACCTATGTATATTCTAGTTCTAGGCATAGGTTTAAACCTGAAACAGTCCTGGATTTTCTCCAGCCACTTGAACCAAAACTGAAGGAAGGAACAGGTTTTTTCACCAAGTGTGCTATGTGGGTAGGTGGTGCTGTAATTCAATGTAATGATGGTAAAAATACAATGGAACGTTGATAGTATATAATTCGGGCTTGGACTGCAATTTGCCCTGAAGCTATTTTCGGACCGCCCGAACATAAACAGTCAGGGCCACCTGAACTGTTTCCAATTGAAATGCATTATATTGCGCAGTATATGCCATTGAGTACCCGCGCACTGATTCTTTCCGCTACGCCGCTGGTGTGACACGATTCTCGGTGAATATCCTCTCTTGTGGCAGAGGGGCACCACTCTCAGCCCGAAACGCCCGGAATAGTCGAGGCAGCGCTTCTCGGAATTATTAAATCTGGACTAAGTAAATCCAACTATGAGAGTTGAAGTTTTTTTTTTTTTTAATTTTGTATCTCAAATTAAATTATAAAATTTTTTCGAAAATAGTGAGACTACACAGAAAAAACTGGGGTTTCCATTGGAATCAATCTTTGGTTCCAAAAGAGCTGCAACAAACAGGAACCTCTCTTGCTGAAAAGGAACCCAAAATGACAAATGGTTTGAAATGAACCCAAGTTATGGATTTGAATGATTCTGAAAGAACCTTTACGTCACTTCTGTCTTAAGGTATTCCCAAGATTTCACAAGTTAATGATGGACATCTTAGTTCATAATTCGAATTAAATAATATTGCACTGGGAAAAATTCTATAAAGAAAGTAAAATTATAGACATTATTCATTCTTGAAAGGAAGATATCGCACATCTATCAGATATCAACGAACTAGAAACGAACCCTTAACAAGCGTATCTTTAGAGCCTCAGTTCAAAATGATGCCAAGTTTTACTCGACCCGCAACATTACTGAACCCCCAGTTTCTTCTGTGTACTGGTAAAAAATTGCTCCCCATGAAAGCTCTAAGTAGTTGCAAAGATCAGGTCCGCAACTTATCTCGCACCCGAAAGGATGAGATAGGTTTTAGGATAAGGGGTGCTAGAGAGAGAGGTTGTTTTTTCAATATGGTCGATAGCACCTCAGAAAATCCAAGTATGCGTTTGCCCACGAAATCCCACCTGATAGTATCTTGCTGCCCGATCCACGAGCTGATTTTTGATAATGAGAACGAAGTGTCAAATAACTTTCATTGATAACAGAAATGAGTTCTAGAACTTCAGGGTTATACTGAAAAATTAGTGAAGCAAGTCGTCACAGGAGTGAATTAGTAAAACAAGAATCTTTGATTTTTCAGCGATTTATGTGTTATTTATGATTCCGAGTATGCTAAATGAATACTTGATCACTGCCTCGATAATTGCATATTACTAATCAATTTACAAAATTAAAATGAAATTCGCGATAGCGAGGAAATAATAATAATAGGATCATGATTCTAATAACTTGAAACCTTTTCTTCATATTGAATGAAAAGAATTCACAAGTTTCATTTTGCATAAAGATGTTTATAGAAGGGAAATATTGCTCCAACAAGGCGATATGCGAAAGCGATTTGGAATTCTGCCAAGTATGAGAATCTGAGTTACGCTACACCCAAGTACAAGTAATTGTACAGGTATTCGCAGATGAAAAGCAGTTGGTACCATTGAATATTATGGAAAATAGTCAAGTAAGAACAAAAGAATGAGGATTCTGAATAATTCGACTCATTGAGCAAAGACTAAGTTCTTGGTGAAACTTTTTCTTCAGCAATCACGTCCATCCACCCGTACCCACACTTCTTAGACCTCAAGCTCTCTCACTTTTCCATAATCAATATTTTCCCTCTCTGTCATCACGCATCTCAGCATTTCATTTAAAAATTGTAGCAAATTATTTTTGCTGAGAAGTGAGAACAAAATATTTATATTTACAAGATTTCTGATTTCCAACTATCTACTCATAAGTGTTAATACGTGAGATTCTCAAATTTGAATCGTATTAAATTTTAAATAAGACAATCTCTAATCTTTTGAGTTTTCACATGGAGAAAAAGATACAAAGTTATGATTTTCCAAAAAAGGGATACTGGCCTGATTTTTTAATTACAGACGAAGTTGGATTTAAGCCCAGTTTCGATTCTGATCTTCGGCTCAAATCCAGGCCCTCTGAACGTGAAAACCAGCATTGTGTACAGCGCTTTATCGCTACGGTACTAAAGATAAAGCTGTATGTCTTTCAGGATGAATGTAGATTGGAATGTCCAAGAATTCCTAGTCATGCAATTGTTTTCAATCTGAAAGCTCTTTTATCAACAAAGAAATGATTTTTTGCGTAACCATCATCACTTCTGGCGCCTAGGGGATTCATTTAATCTCTTTTCAATGTCTGATACTTGATTTTTTATCAGCTTGATTTTTCACAGAGAATTCTTCGACTTTAGGATCATGAATCATTCTTATCTTATTGAGTTCTTCCCATAAGATCCGTATATTCAGACTTCCAATTTCTAATAAATTCACAACCTACTACTTGGTTAGCAATTCTGAGATACATTGTATATGACTTTGGATAACGTGCATAAAAACTTAATTCTTCAGCGACCATGGGACTCATAAACTTTCTAGTAATTTTCTCGTATTTTAACCTCTAGCGCGACACTGTGGTTACTCGCCAACCTTGTTTGGCTTAATTTCTCTACTAGAAATTTGCTAACGGGAAAGAAGATTAACCAAATGAAAGAATAAATGATGAGGAAAATAATAGGAGAAAATTAAAAAAGGTAAAAAAGGACAGTGATTAAAAAAAAAGGAAAACATGCGGGTAAATTTGGTTTTATTTTAAAGAACATTTAATCTTCATTGCAATCACTGTGGTTAGAACCGTTTATAAAAAATACGATTTTCACTGAATCCATCTATGGTTTATTGCAAAATATAGTCCATTTTAGACAATGAGATTTTCGCGAAAGGAAAAGTGCAACCGCCATCTGAAAAATCTTAATAGCCCCCAGTAGAACCGCGGTAAATCACACCTATGGCCACGTCTCACAACCGTGAGATGGGTGGTCACAGGGCACGACGAAATCACACCGACAGGCCGGCGAAACCCTCGTGTGTCTTGAGGACACGAATTGACCCAAAGATGACAGCTTTCTGCATCCATCTCGCAAGTGCCTTGGCATATTTTTGGGACGTGGGTATGGCTTTAAGGTTATGAACCAGTGATAGTTTCGCACCTCCGAGAGCACCAATCACAAGGACAATTAATCGCACCGAATACTTTAGGTCCAGTCGTTGCAGCTCTCTCTTAAGGTCATGATGCCTCTCCTCCTTTTCTTTCTCCTTTGCAGTGATGTTGTATTCGGACGGAGCACTTCTCATTTTGGACAATTGACTGTATCTCTCCCGGAGCGTTCAGCAGGGCAAGGTTGCGGCCAACACCGTAAGATCGACGAAGACGGTAATAAAGCACTCTTAGAGCCGCATTGTGTCTGTAGATATACGTCGTTCCCCCGTATGTGGAACACCCAGATATTATGTGTTCTAGGTACTCAGCGTGTTCATGACACGCTCTGCACCTATCGCTGGGAACTTCTTGACATAACATGCGGTCACGGTACACTAATGTGGAAATGACACCGTATTGGCATGCAAAAATAAAACCCTCTATATCTGAATTAAGCCCTGATGATCTGAGGAAAGAAAAAGTTTGCTCCTTAGACAAGAACTGTTTTTCTAAATTTCTGTGAAAGTTTCCGTGCATTGTTTTGTCGAGTAGCTGCTTGTGAAATTTTCCTAACTCTGCTTTCTTTACTTCGGTTTTAGAAGTTAAGCATTCAGATAGAGTAATGCACTTTCCTCACTTCTGATGTTAGAATTCAGGCCAATGGACTTGGCCGCTTGCTCCGCGGATTTGTAAAGAAACGCTCCTTTGCCAATCATTTCGTGGTTTCTCAACATTTTTAGGAGAGGATCTCTGCCATTTCCAACGATGCGAGTTGTACCTAGAACAATTCAGTTATGAAGACACTGAAGATTCAGAAGTCCGCGCCCGCTAGGACAGCGTGATATGTGTGATCGCGGAACAGACGAATTGATATCCAAACTTTTATGCATATGCATGATTTTATGCGTAGTGATATTAAGAACCTGAAGCTCGTTCTTCGTTCATTGAACCATCCCAAATAAATAGAGTAGAACCGGGAAGGCAAGCATGTTAGTCGCACATACCATGTTCAATGCCGGCAGATTGTAAGACCAAATCTGCCGAAGAAGATGCTTGTATCTGCTTCGGAGAGACTCCCTCACTGATGTTAAGTCCTGAGTGCGGCTTTGAGGCAACGAGGAATACAACTGTGACCTTGAATTTGACCTTGAACCTCATTTTCGAAGTCATTTCAAGGTCAGCTTTCTTGTTTTGTTTTTTTTTTAATGAGAAGCCACATTCTTGGTGCAAGAAACAAAAACAGCGGGAAGTCAAATGAAGGTCGAAGTACGCTGTCATAGGACCTCGTAGGAATCTCGCAGAATTAGTGAACAAAATTAACTTAGGTCATACCGTAAAAACCTTTCAACAAGAAATCTGACGGTGACCTTCGACCTGTATTTGACCTGCAGAGGTCACCCGAACCTGCAAAGTTGACATTTGACCTGAACACATACTCGAACGTAATACTTCCGGCTGTTTTTGATTCTGGCATCGTTCAATACCTTGTTGAAACTTACCTTGGTTTTTTTTCACAAACCACAGAGGTTTCTAGGGATTTCCATACTTTTTCGCCACCCTGTATATTAATTAATGGTAACCAAGAAGGGTATGACAATATAAAAACAGGAGATCGAGGAATATTTTTGTGATGAATATGTATTTTGCACGTTGCCGAAGGTCGCATGACAGGACACGCACCTATGATAAGACATACAATGCCAAAAATCTGTAACAAAATATATGCAGAACCGTTTTACAGCTTGTAAAAGATATCTTCACATCGTCGATAGTTACCAACTCCAATGATGATACAGATTCCTTGTGACTTGACTTGTATTAAAACATAACAACTTTCTATAAAGCGTATCTCTGGAAAAGTTATCTTCGTTTAATCTCTCCAGTAGCTTAGTGGTAAGAGTACCTGACCGACAATCGGCAGACCTGCGGTTCGATTCCCAGCTAATATTGTATTATTCCCAGTAAATATTATTCAGCAACTTTTTATTTAAAAATTGGGACAGGTGCGTGAATTGTTCTTTAATATAAGTACACAATTTACTGTTTGGCACGTTAATAAACGGAACGCCACTTTTCGTTATCCATCGGCCATTACGTAGATAATCGATCATCTCACCGTTTGTACACTTCGCTCTCATTTCACCTATATGACGCGAAACTTAGTTTGATGGATGTTGAAATAGGAGACAGACTGTTTGTAGTGATTAATAGACACCATGACATCATTTTTATATAAAAAATGGTTTTGTACCGAAAAAGTAATAAAAACAAGACACAGATATGAAAAAAATAGAGATCTAAATTAAAGATAACAAAAAAGGTTCAAAATATATAATTCGTCATACAATATTAGGTGCGCAAATAATATTTTGCTGTTTTTTCTATGAAAATGCAACTTCAATGTAAAAAAATGGTTACCAATGCATCATCCAAAGTTTTGCCCATCGTTAGCTACAACTTTTTCCCATCATTCGGAAAGAGCTCGAATGCCGTTACGGAAAAAGTGTTCATTTTTTGAGGCTATCCAGGAATCAAGCCATTCTTGGATGTCTTCATATGAGCGGAACTGCTGATCAAGCAGAACATGTGTCATCGATCAGAACAAGTAATAATCGAATGGCGCAATTTCTGGCGAATACAACGGGTGGGGTAGAACTTTCCATTTGAGTGTTTCCAGGTTGGTTTTAACGGGCTTGGCAACGTGAGGCCGAGCATTGTCATGTTGTAGAATCACTTTTTCGCGCTTCTGCTCGTATTGTGGCCGTTTTTCGTTTTTCGCATTTTTCAAATTAAAAAAGTGCCTGTGAAGTATGTTGTTCACTGTTTTTTTTTCAGTAATTGCGGCGTACACTTATTGACAGTATCAAAGCAAAAAAAAAGTATCTATTCATATCGATAATATCGATTCCTAGCTTTTCTAGAAACCTTCGTTAGAAAAGCAATGGATTCTTTTAAAACAACCTAAACATAATACTTTCAGTTTTTTACCGACATATTTGCATTACAATTAATAAAATAACAACACGAAATTACATTAAATGGTCATTCACCCTAGCGCAAGAAACGGAAAGGTTCGGAAAGGAAGTACCGTTCCGATCCTTTCCGATTTCCATGTGAACTTTGCTTCCGTTGGTCAGTAAGCGACAATCTTAAATCAAAATGGCGCTGGAGGCAAGCAGAGAGGACGAGATGCTGTCGAGAGTTTTCCCGAAGAGTCCAGGCGCGGGTCTAGGGGGGGCACCCCCCTCCCCAAAGCTCAGACTCGAGTTTTTAAAATAAGATAATTGAAGTTTACTAGCTCAGCAAAAAGAAACTCATTCGGGAGGATTGCGGCGAATTCACATGTTTAAATTCGCCCGAATTCTGCTTTCTGATTTGTTGCAACGAACTGAGCCAGCGCGAAGCGAATGCTTGTCAATTTGCCTTAATTCGTGTTCAAGGTAATTTTGAAAAAAATTAATGAAAATTGCATGCTTCGAGTCTCGAATCAGCGACGCCAAGTGTATAAGTCCAGAGGACAACACAGAGTTATAGAAATCATTAATATATATTTATAACAGATCCTATATGTCCCTGCGCGTTAGTTACACCTTAACAATTCGATTGAATATGCCAGTTTCTAACTATATTGGCGCTGGAGAATTCTGGCGAATTGGAGCTTGACCTGAAATCTAGCGGATTAAAATGAATTGGCCGACACTGAAATTAATTCGTGTTGACACTCTCAAATGAATAAGGTCCCCTTGAATATTTTCACTGAATTCAGACGAATAAGATATTTGAAGACTATATTACTCTTCACGAATGTACACACATGAAAAGCAAGAAAATTGCCATTACGATTACTGGGACTAGGGTCACGATTCCTGGGATATGGAAAAATTAGTTTAATTAAAGAAAAACTAAAACGTTAATTCAGAAAATAAGTGAAAAACTCCGGAGAAAGCTTACTATTTTGAAATTTATCAATATTTTTAAAGGTATTAAAATGTGTTTACTGTATTGAACAGAAATTTCACAAAAAGATAAAGTAGGAATCTAACGCTAATTTGACGGTACCATTTCCCTGCAACAAAAATTAGTCTTGATAGTATGAATAGTACCACTACAAAAGGTATGGATTCCCTTGGACTCGGGGTACGAAACGTCACCTGCTGCCAATTGTTTTCACAGTTTCGCGGCAAAAACAATAGGCGACAGTTTCGTACCCCAACTCCGAGCGAGATGAAACCCCATCTTAAAATTAGGTGCAACAAAATTTATCCCAGAGTTTTTACTGTGTTAATTAAGAGACTTCAATTGACTCCAATAGTTGACTATGGTTGGCAGTACTGCTTCTGCTGGAATCGCGAAACGCGCGAAATTCGAAATAATGATTTTGTTGCCGGTTAATTGCAGGTTATGTTTACTTTCTCGACTTTCTTGACATGTGGTCACGCTGCCAACTGCTGAGCGTGAAAAATGACGTCGACTAGAATCAAGTCAAACCAACATTTAATTTATATTCTATTATTATTTTAAAATTATTTTATTTATATTGATCAGCATACGAATTGAATGCTTAATTTATTAATTGATGAGCTGGCCAAATTTTGGATTAAATTCCAAATTTCAGAAAAAAATAATTGGCATAGCTTTGACTAGCATTTCCAGTATCCGGACTACCTTAAATGCTAGCTTGCGGGCTCTGCTACGATAGCCCGTCCTGTAAAATTCAGCTTTGACGCATTAGGTCCCTTTCTTCACGGACGGTCACATATCATGACATGCAAGACGCAGCTTATAAATATAGAAACATGGTTTTTATTTAAACATTTGTTAATTATTTTTATAAAATTCGTGAATTATATATTTATATAATGTATAATAAACATTCAAAGCGAATAAATAACTTTAAAATTATTATTACTTTCCAATGTTTTCAGCAAAACGTAATTGTGGGCTTAGCAACTTCTTCAGTAAACCTTGTTTTTTATTGTAAATACGGAAATCGATCAAAGCGACGCTTCTTATGGCTTTTCATCATTCAGTCCAGCTCAGTGCAATTTATATTTCATAGTGTATTACTTTTACCATACAAAAAAGGAATTTTATAACGGTCTCATTATAGTAACGACGTATCAGAGTTGGGAAAATGGAATATTCGAAATTTGAAATGTTGAGATGTGATAATGTGCAGCAATAGTGTACCTAATGTACGGAAGTCAAAAAGGCTTTCTGAGTTATGAAATTTCCCTATTTCTAGTTTTTAACGAATCGTCTTCGCTTGAACCAACAGGAATCAATAGGATTACTGCAATTTAAAATGTTTTTAAGAAAAAAAAATAAATTATTATCACAAGAATATTTTTTTTTAATCGACTGGGAAAGAAATTGGATAGATTCGGAAAGAGTCAAGTGGGAAGTCATTCGAAAAGAAATCGGAATCATTCGGCGAAACTCGGAATGAAGTCGGAGAGTGGGACATTCAGAAAGACTTGGAAAGGCTCATTGGACAGCTTGAAGCTCGGAAAGAAACAAAAGCAAAGTTCACATAGGATTCGGAAAGGATCAAAACGGTACCTCTTTCTGAATTCTTTCCTATAACCCTTTAGGAAATCTTGCCTACACAGTCTTTACGAACCTTTCCTTTTCTTCCGGTAGCGAATTTGTTCGCGGATCATTCAGTATAAAGAAAAAATCGGTTTAACATATTTATCTTAAATACGGTTAATCCGGTAAGAAATCCAGTAACTTGTCTGTAGACACACGCAGAATCGCCATTTTTCTCCAGTTCAATGGATTCAAACGACCTTAGATAGCGCTGAAGTCATAATTGTCGATACTTTTCGGTAAAAATAGAGCCATTATGAGGCCAAAGGTTTCCGAGGTGAGGTTACAAAAGAGGAAATTATTTCAGACTACATTTGCTAAATTTAGCTGGCAAAGTTTTAATGTTGGTTGCAGCGAATTTTTCACTTGGAATTGATGTGAACTTCATCTTTTATTTTTTTCTGTGAAGGTGTCCGGGTCATGCCAATCCCCGGAAAATCATATCGGCAGTAAGTTAGATTGGCTAAAAGTCACATTATACGGCTCACGTGTGGAAAATTATAGGGGCAGACTTACGTCCAGTTACTTTGGACGTCAACCATCTAAAACAGATTTTCACAAGACCGACTGACTAGCACTAGAATAGCTTGTCCAGACTATTACTAAATCAGCTGGTTGAGACTAGCGTTTGAACATACAAAAATTTTTCACTTCTACTCAGCGCGATAATATACCGCATTGATAGCGCCATATTAGCCATCTGCAGAATCCTACTAAGCTCTAGTGAACTCTTCTGAAATTATATGACAGTGAAAAATAGGAAAAGTTCCAACAAAAAACGTGAGTCAGCGAGATTGTCAGAAAAAGTGTTGGAAAACATTTAACGGCGAACAAATTTGAAAAGTAAAAGTTTCAACGCAAGACACAACAAGCAGAGGTGAAAAAAGCGAAATTATGAAACCTTAATGAGGAAAAAAAATACAATACTCGACTGGCTAAGTGAAACGAAATGGAGTACATGAGGAGGAGTGACGAAGAGAAAATGAGCAAACATTATTATGATTAACGGAAGGGGGCAATATAAATGAAGTTATTGTTGTTTACTATCGAAGGGTGACGGACAAGTTTGCACGTAGCAACTTTGCACGAGCCCAACTGTGCACGTCGATGTCCGGACGGACGACTGTGCACGTCCATCTGTGCACGTCCAAGACCACAGAAGCCCATCTGTGCACGTCGAAATTTCGACGTGTACAGTTGTCACTTGGACAACTGTGCACGTGCACAGATGGTACTTGGACAACTGTGCACGTCGAAATTTAGACGTGCACAGTTGTCACTTGGACAACTGTGCACGTGCACAGATGGTACTTGGAGAACTGTGCACGTCGAAATTTAGACGTGCACAGATGGACTCTTGTGCACTTTACCGTGCACAGATGTCACTTTCCTAACTGTGCACGTGCACAGATGTCTCTTGCCCAACTGTACACGTGCACAGATGTCCCTTGCCCAACTGTGCACGTGCACAGATGTCCCTTTTCCAACTGTGCACGTGCACAGATGTCACTTGCCCAACTGTGCACGTTTATGTCCTTACGTAAGGGTTGTACTTAAGTAATTCAGGGAGATCAAGGAATCCAGAGAATTCAGGGAATTCAGAGAATTCTAGACATTCAGCAAATTTAAATGCATTCCGCGAATTCTAGAAATTCAGCGAATTCAAGGAATTGAACGAATTCAAGGAATTCAACTAATTCAGCAAATTCAAGGAATTCAGAGAATTCAACAAATTTAACGAATTCAAAAAATTGAACGAATTCAAGGAATTCAGAGAAAGCAAGGCATTTAGCGAATTGGAGGCATTCAGCGAATTGAAGGAACTCAACGAACTCAGGGAATTCAGAGAATTCAACAAATTCAACAAATCCACGGAATTCAGAGAGTTAAACAAATTTAACGAATTCAAGGAATTCACAGAATTCTTCAAATTTAACGATTTCAAGGAATCCAGAGAATTCAAGGAATTCAGGGAAAGCAAGGCATTTAGCGAATTGGAGGCATTCAGAGAATTTAAGTAATTCAGAGAGTTCAAGGGATTCAGAGAATTCAAGGATTCTGAGAACTCAAGGATTCAGAGAATTCAAGGAAATGAGCGAATTCAAGGAATTCAGAGAATTTAAGTAATTCAGGGAGTTCAAGGAATTCAGAAAGCACGGCATTCAGCAAATTGGAGGCATTCAGGTCGAACAAAGAGAGATTTTCATATATTTTTAATAATTTGAGAAGAATAATTTAAAAAAAAATAATATTTGAAATATTTTCAAACTAACATTAAGAAAGTTAATACGCTCCATTCCACTAGGATTTAATCATTTTAACTGTTAAAAATTTATTATACATAGATACAGAGGATCACCCTCGTATAAACCCTTACGTAAGGACATAAACGTGCACAGTTGGGCAAGTGACATCTGTGCACGTGCACAGTTGGGCAAGGGACATTTGTGCACGTGCACAGTTGGGCAAGGGACATCTGTGCACGTGCACAGTTTGACAAGGGACATCTGTGCACGTGCACAGTTGGACAAGTGACATCTGTGCACGTGCACAGTTAGGAAAGTGACATCTGTGCACGTTAAAGTGCACATGAGTCCATCTGTGCACGTCTAAATTTTGACGTGTACAGTTGTCATTTGGACAACTGTGCACGTGTACAGATGGTACTTGGACAACTGTGCACGTGCACAGATGGCACGTGCACAGTTCACACGTGCACAGTTGTCCGTCTGACCAACGACGTACACAGTTGTCCGTCTGGCCATCGACGTGCACAGTTGGGCACGTGCAAAGTTGCTACGTGCAAAGTTGACCCCATCCCGTCTTCCGCATGTGCCTCTACTAGTGTCGAATAAAGTCCATAACAAAATTGATGGCTTAAGTTTGACTTCAAGGTCCCCAAACTTTGGATATAGCAAATATCGCAAGCTGAATGTTCTTGTCTGCCTTGTGTGCCACTAAAACCAGCTGAGCAAAATCTAATTCACGTTTTTGACAAGATTTCACCTTAAATAACAAAGATAAGGTAAAAAATTCTAAAAAAGACAAAATTGAATTTTTAGCATTATAGAAATATTTTACATACTCAGGGAGTCGAAAGTGTTCGATAGTGGGATGGGGTCAACTTTGCACGTAGCAACTTTGCACGTGCCCAACTGTGCACGTCGATGGCCAGACGGACATTCAGCTTGCGATATTTGCTATATCCAAAGTTTGGGGACCTTGAAGTCAAACTTAAGCCATCAATTTTGTTATGGACTTTATTCGACACTAGTAGAGGCACATGCGGAAGACCTATACGTTCACTGTTACCGTGTTCTGTCATTACAATCGAAAGAGATTTATCGGGTGAGTAATTTACATTAACATGAATCGATTTCAAATCGAAATGAATGCGTTCACGAATTGTATCCAAGCGACATTGATTGCAAATTACAATGAAAATGTGATTTTCCAATTTGAGATAGTGCATTGAATTACACAAATGTTTGAATTTGAGCTCTTCACTATTAATTTGCTAATCATTATTTTTAAACTCATTCTTCAAAAAATTACTTTCAGCGCAAAGAGATTAAATTGGTTCAATAAGGAACTAGAAACGAACTTCCAGGATTAAGGAGGTGGATGAAAAATTAATTGGCCTACAAATTAGACTAATTACGAGGCCCATTAAGACCAAGCGCAGCTAATCGCTTTCCTGATAAATCGGAGAGATTTCTTCCGCGTTAAATTATTTCGAAAGAATTTCACTTTTAAAACACACCGCTCTTACAATTAGCGCGTATTTTCAATTATAATTGAACTTGCCTCTCTTAACTTTCTGTGACACTTAATTACATACCTTCTTAGGCTGTAGATAATATTTTAGGATTACATGTAGGTAACATAGATTCTATGTATGATAATGTGAGAATAGACTTATTTCTTGAAGATTAACTGTGTTTTCATTTGGTTGCAAGCTTAATCAAGTACACAAAAATTAGAAGTTTGCAAACTTCTCGTTTATCAAATTGTCTATCTCGACAGGTCGGGTTATTTTTAATAGTATAAGTGAAGTATAAAAAATATGGTTTAATGAAAAACAGCATCACTAGAAAATTTGAACATTCAAAATAATTGTGAAGAACCACTTCGATAATAAACAATAATCTGTCAAAGATAGACAACAATTATAACTTATGATTTGCAGCTTATGTTTTAGAAAATTGCGTTACTTTAGTGAATTATACTGGAATATATAAAATTTTATTGAATTCAGTAGAATTGCTTTACATGAAAGTGAATTATACAGAAACTAAGAAAATTCTATTCAGTTATAGTAAATTTTTAATAATATAAAATTTCAGTGACTCTTTGTGAATTCTAGAAAATTATAGTGAAATCTATTGATTTCTCATGAATTCTAGTAACCTTCAGTGACTTTCACTGAAGCCTATTCTCGAAATTTTAATAAAGGTCATTAAATCTAAAGCAGTTGAAAGTTTCATTGCTTTGATTGTGGAGGTCATTGTTAGGAGTGCGACTGAAGTGTGTGGTACGACGGTTGTAGGAAGAAAATCTGGTGATACATGGTGGAATGATGAAATTGAGGCAGCCCGACAACAAAAGAAAGAAGCGTACGAAAGAAAGTTGACCATCACAGGTCTTAGCGATAAGGAAAGAAATAGGCCTTTCATTCAAAATTGTTTAATTGAAAAGTTTTGGAACCTTCCATTTGAGACAAGTAAATTATGGATGATTCGAATACAAAATTTTTAAAATCAAAACTCAAGCTTCAATTGAAAAGTTCAAAATGCAAGATTTCCACTCTGAGTGCTTTAATTTGTAGTTTATTTTTTAGTCCATCAAATAGAAAAGTCTTTAGCTTCAGAGTTTGAAGCTTTTAATTATATTGACCGTAAAAAATGTTCGCAAATCGAGAAAAGCCGGGAAATGACCGGGAATTTTTTTTATTCGATAGAAATGGCTACCCCGTTATTTTTAAGTACATACTCATAACTCATAACTTTGATAAAGTTTGATTTTAGAGTACAAACATTTTCACACTCATTATGATACACATATTATAAAACCAAAATGGCAAAAATACAACGGAAATATTTTTTTAAAACTCCAACAGGAATGGTTCATAAGGCCCTGATTGTTTACGGTTTAGAAAGTCCCGATTCATCATCGAGACCATTGAGGGAACCCCGACACGGCTGGTAAAGCGGGACTGCAGTGTCATTTGAATTAAGTGTAGAAAATAATGAGAAAAGGGGTGGGAGTTTGGCCAACATTACTTCTGTGGCCAGTCACAGGGGTGCCTTTCTGCCCCCGCGAGACTTTAAAAAGTGTTAGGCGTCTGACCAATCTTCTTTCTTTCACCAGTCACAAGGGTGCCTTCCCGCCCCACACTGGACCTTCTTTGAAATTCTGTCTCAAAATCGTGAAACTTCGGATCGGAATGACCTAGAGGTCCTAGAGGGATATCTTTTTTTATTGAAGAATAAACCTTTCCGAATATATAAAAATTATAGAGAAAGTAAAAAAAAATTTCAACCTTGAACATCTGTGTTGAAGATGGACTTTTTGGTGAAAAGAATCGTTTATTGAATACCAAAAACGCTTAGATTTGACAGTTGATGCGCCATACATGTTTTCATATAGATTTTTGCATGCCCAATCCCAATCTGACATGTCAATGGTTGTAAGACCAAATCGAAAATGGCGGAACCAATATGGCAGACTTAAATTGTAAAACTAAACCGATTTGACTAAAATTTGCTACAAGATGGTTTTTCGAATCGCTGATTACAAATTCAAGGTCAAAATTTAAAATAATCAAAATGACGGATACAATATGGCGGACCGAAATTGCAAAAGGATACCGATTTGACTAAAATTTGCTACAAGGGGGGTTTCCGTGTCGCTGATTCCAAATGCAGAGTCAAAATTGAAAAATTCAGAATGGCGGATCGAATACGGCGAAACAACATTGTAAAATAATACCGATTTGACTAAAGAATGTTAGTCGGGGGTTCTCCGGGTCGCTGATTTTAAATCCAGGGTCAAAATTAAAAAATTAAAAATGGCGGATCCAATATGGCGTATCAAAAATTGTAGAAGGAAACCGATTTGACTAAAGTTTGCTACAAGGGGGTTTTTTGGGTCGCTGATTTCAAATCCGGGGTCAAAATTGAAAAATTGAAAATGGCGTACCCAATATGGTGGACAAAAATTATAGGACAAAATTCATTTGACTCAAAATAGCCTATCGGAGGGTTTGCAGGTGGCTGATTTGAAATCCAAAGTCAAAATTCCAGAATTGAAAAAAGCGGTCAAATCGGTTTTTTTGCACAATTTTGGTCCGCCATTTGGAATTTTTCAATTTTTACTCCAGATTTGAAATCAGCGACCTGAAAAACCACCTTGTAGCAAATTTTATTCAATTTGATTTCGTTTTACAATTTTAGTCTGCCATATTGGCTCCGCCATTCTGGATTTTTTCGAAATCGTAATCGTAATTCTTCAGTCGCAAATCGAAGATAAATTGTGATATGTATGTAGAACGTTTCATCTCAAGCGTAAAAGTGCCACAAACTGACTAAATAACTCTTAAATTACATCGCCCCTCTCTAAAATGCGTGGCAGTCCCTTCCGTGAGTTTTTAATATGATTTTTACCAGTACCTGTAGTGTTTACACTTCGCAAAAAAACGTAATTTCTTCAAGTTTCAACATTGATAATTAATTATATTCGCAGCTATTTTCATGTCCAGCTTCCTAAGTGGCGCATCGAAATACATCAGTATACGAGTTTTTGAAAAATATTATAAACATAACATTTTTCTTTTGAAAACGTTTTCTTTGGCAATTTGTATGGACATATTCCTAATCGGTGAATAAAAATATATTGCTACACGATTTTCAAAACTTCACACCTGGAGGAGGGGAGGGGGGCGGCAGCCACTACTTTTAATGAATTCCAGTAAATCCATCGAATTCCGGTGGACTAGGGGAGTGTGGCTATCAGTAGGTCGCGTGATTTTCAAATTCATAATTATGCCTGAATTTTACATTATACGGGGCGTTAAATGAAGTCAATTTCATTGTGATACACTTCAGTACATGAAGAAAATGTGAGAAGAAGTATTTTGTACAGTTGATTGTACCTTAACGCTTTTGTGAGAAAACAAATTGCTCATATTTTTCTAGTCGTTTGGGCTGGCTATTACCATATTTTATTTTGTACAGCACGAACAAAGTTATTTTTTATGAAATAAGAAGAACAAGTATTCAGAATGGTTGATTCATGTAACAATGTTATAAAATAACAAATTTAGTACTCAGTTTACGTTCCATAAGCTATGAAAAAACAGAATGAGATGCTACTAGACATTTCAAGTGTTTTCTGTTATAGGAAATGATACGCAGTTTCTAAAATGAGTTCTTGTTTCACTTAGCAACTATAATATAACTATGACCATTATTATCAAAGACCTTTTAGCGACAATTTTATTGCTCTAGTCACTGCTACCTACCAAACATTGACCGAATGCCGCTCCTAAGCAAATTATTTCTTTCATGTATGTATGCAATTTCAAACATTCTATGTCATCAGATGTTGTAGCTGAGACTCTCAGCAATAATAGTTCGAAATCTAATTGGGTAAGCATTTTTACTGGACTTTATTCACAATATTATGTAATTTAACGTTGATTATTTCTATCACTCCTGCGCGCCGTCATGCGGCGGCAATGAGTAACTGAATTGATAAATTTGAATATGCACTCCAAATTTCAATATTCGAAATAATACTATATGGCGTCCGACACGGGATATTGTATTTTATGTCCAAGGGGCCATGTAGATATCCTAGAGATATCTGATGGATAAATGGACATTTCTAAAACCCTGGGGTATACTGAATATTTTTTATATGTTTCGGGGATATTTACGTTCAATTTTTTTATTTTCCAAGAAAGGTACAAAAAATCCTAGGGTATTGTGTGGATATTCAGGGTGCATAAAAGTTTCCATCTTGTTGATGTGTACAGTAGCTATACAGAATATATTTCTAGGATATCCACATTAAATCTTTGGACTTAAATTGGATATCATCCAATGTGTCAGTGATGTACGGGATTGATTATTGAATGTATTGTTCAATTTATTTGTAATAACTAATTTATTCTTTACAGACGTATATAATGTATAATTATTAAACTTTATCAAAAATAGACGTAAATGACTTCCATAGCGTTAGTAAGTGTGTAAGTGTAAGTGTGATAACTGAGATACCGGTATGCTGTTCAATTACATTATAGATTTCATCGCCGATGGATTTTTGTTGGAATGCATATGAAATTTGACAATTTTTTTCGCCATTAAAAATACATGTTACACGAAATCTGTATCATCTTCGAGGATGGTAACGATCGATCAGATGAGATTTTTTCACACCCCGTGAAACAGAAATCAACCGTTCGATTTATAAGGGTAACCAATACTCGCTCGAGTCATAGGCTTATAGTTATAAAAATACAATATTGTAGAATGTAGATTTTAGTGTTTTCCAACACGTATTACACTTATCCGTAATGACGAAAAATCTGGAATTGTCAACGCACTACCAACGAAAATTAAAAATATTTCTTTAGAAAAGTTTCTGTTGGTTAAAGAAGGGGACGATTCAAAGTAAAAATGCCAAAGATACTTTTGACTGCGAAATTCGATGCTTGCAATGTTTAAAATACATACAAGTATTGCCTGTAATACAATTTATTGTCATCTAATATGTGATATTTAAAAGTAATGATATTCTTTTATATTCTAAATTAAACATTTTAGGTACACTTGCCTATCTTGCATAGATTCATTTTTTGTGAATTCATTTAAGATGAATTTCAGTAGTCTAACGGAACGGGATACGAATTCCTAGATGATTAATATTACTGAATTCAGGTGAATTGATGTGAATTCTAGTAAAATAAACGTGATTCGACTGAATTTGAGTTTCGATTCTAGTCAACGGAAAGGTCACGATGTCTGCTGAAAAATTAGTATAATTTGGATTGGTTTTAGGAATGAAAATTCAAATATTATCATAAATTCCCCAAGGAAAGATCGATCGCTAATTTTCTCCAGAATATTCTTGTTCTAGAAAGTATATTTTCTCTTCAGAACTCCAGACACGAACCACCATCAAACTTCTTTATTTAAAAAATAATCACCAGGAGAGCTCTTCCTCTGCTCAACTATTCTGGTAGAATAATCTCCAATGGAGCAGTTTATTTAAACAATTTTAGAGTCTAGCGAAATTTCATGTCATAAAACTATTGTGTAAAATAAAAGCGAAAATCATCCAATTTTTTACGATTTTTTGGACAACCACCTGCAAAGAAAACCACTGGTATGCAGCTTGTTGCATCTCATTTTGAACAATGAATATTTCCATTGTGCCTTCTTTTATTTTCGTGTCTCGAAAATATTGCAACTCAACACCATATCAAATATGGCGTACTTTTGAGGATGTTTGTTCAGAGTGTAACATTTTAGCGACATGTCTGAAGCAAAATTCCTGTATGCCTATGTATGTATTCCTGTATTCTTTGAGATACTCATTTTTTACCGAACATAACTTACTACTTCATGAGCTGGCAGTATTCGAAACATGTAGCCGCAAAATTTGTGGTGAAATCAAGAAAGATAAATATTCTCGGATGGTAACACTGTAATCGCGATCGAGTCGTTCGTTCGCCTGCTAGGAGCTGGTATGGCTCTAAATCTATGAGAATCGCGGATCTCGATTATCGGACGCAATCTTGCCAACCCAAGTCGACCATAAATAAAAGCTCCTAGATGGAATATCGGCGGGAGCTCAATCGAAAGTATGTTACAGGCACGATTTAAGCGATAAGACTTGTTCAAAAAGCATGCACATATAGATCTCATTGTGAGAATAAGAAATGGTTGTAGATTAAATTGTATGCGTGTAAATATACGTGTGAGAATAAAAGCTTAACGATTTTCTAGATAATTATTATAATTATAGACTCCACAGCAAACTGCTCGTAAACGGAGAAAAAAGGCGATTTTTTCCAAGATAGGATAAAAATAGGGGAGAGAGTTATATTAAATGAAACCCTCAGGTTTACATGAATTACGCGTCAGTTGAAAAATACATTCCTTTTTTTATACAATACATGTTACATTAAAGTTTATCCAGCCTAATATTAACTGTTCTATGTAGATGAACAATTTTATAAAACTACACGATTGTTTTTTTCAAATATGATATTTGTAAGTTTTGTATGTAAAACTTGTGGATAAAGAATGATGAGTCATGAAGAACAATGATGAGTAAATGAGTAAATAATGGTTAGTAGTAAGTGAAGTTTTTCAAGAGAATTAACTAAAAATAACTGGAACTATCCTAATTTGTTAACTAATAATTAAACAGATAGTATTAAACAGCAGTAGTATTTGTGTCCGAAAAAGGTCGGAAATGGAAATTATATTTAAAAATATTTAGTACAAAAGCCTATCTAATTGTTTTATGTATAGCAACTGTTTATTATTTGATATTTAAGGAATTTGATTCAAAATTCCTATGGTTTCAATTCTTAGCACTCTAAATTTGTAAGGTTTGAAAGTTCCACAGGAGGAAATTGTTGTGAGGACTTAGTACTATTAAAACCCCTATTGATTAATATTTTAACTACTGGTTTCCAACAGGTAAATAACTATCTCAGTAACCAACAAGTAGTGCGAACGGAGCTGCCCCTGTTTCTCTTATTATTCCTAGGATAAAACATCAATACTTAACCACCCAAGGTTGGGACCACACATAACTCTCAAATAAATAGACAGGCCGGGAAAAGTTGATACGCGTAGATTCATATTCGGCGTGTTTTGCACTTTTTGACTTACCTGTAATTTTCCCCATAAGTGCCTCTAGAAGTATTTAACATTCATGTGCAATAAAAATGTGTTAACGTCGACAGCGGGCCATTCAAAATCATTACCTAGCCCTATCTAGTAGTTCTTTTTCGTAATGAGTTTTGACGGTGACATACCCTATTTTTAACATGTCTGCCTAATGACGATGAATAATCAACTACGATATCTCTAATAGTGAGGCAGGTTGGGTGTCCATTATATAATATTTAAAAATCGAATCATTTACCAACAAGAAATCTGTTTTTTTTCGAGCGTTTTCTTGGATATAAATTTTCTCTGTAAATGTCATTGCACTAAAATCAGACGAACTGTTCACATTTGAAAACAAGTAATGGATTATACAGAGCCATTACTCGCTGTTGTTTGTTGACAAACTTATCCTTACATATTAGGGAACTTTTCGAAACAGATTATTCCAACATTTCTGTTTGCATTGACTATTTCCATGAGAAAATAAGACCGTATAAATCATTATTGAAGGGGGGCCCACTATTGATATCGTTAGTCTTATTATCAAATAGTGAATACTGTTGCAGTACAATAAGTTCTGTACTGCCAGTACAGAACATAGTTATCATTAGAGCTTTTAGAAGTGATGGTCTAGTACTGCTTGGAACATTTGAAAATTTCAAATTATTTATGTTATTCAAGCTGTAAATTTTATTTGTAGCAATGAATCACATTTTTATGATATTTCTTCATTTGTCTTCATATTTTTCTACGATTATTTGTATATTCTTTGCATTTCTTCCGACTAGAAATATTTGAAAAATGTCATGTTTCAAATGTGAGGCCGAAAAAACGCAAAAGGGCCAAATTTCTAAGTTTTATGTTGCAAAAACTCACGAAACTAAAATCAAAAGAGAATTATTAAACATTTTCAATTGGTGAATCTTATTTTAGAAGCGCTTGGAATTTTCAAATAATGAATTGAGAGAGTTAAAAATGGAAGAATTTGAAATTAAACCAATAAAAATTACTTGGCTTAAAGTTTTAACTGCTAAATGTTCATTTAATTTAAATTTCGAAGCCATACAAAATCAGTTAATGACATTAATTTTGCCATTAAGTTTTAGATTTATTTTATTTGTTTCTTTGATTCGTAGCCACTTATATATAAGTTTCCAATTAGGTTTCAAGAAAGTTATGGGAAACTTTGCACTTCTTAACTTGGCCCCGAATTAAAACTTGGCATTAAAACTCCTGAACCTGACAAAGGTTACCTAGACTCCAGTGCCGTCAAAATGGGTTAATCAAGGTGGTCGCACCAGAGGCTAGTGTTTCAGGTAAGCATTGCGTTGGTTCGGCATTCTTGGTCGTCAGAGGGTTCTGATTAAAGCGAACGTTGTCTTCTAGAAATGTATAAACTGTCGAGTGTTCGTTTACTCAGCAGTTAGACCTTTACCACAGAATGATGCAATTAACACCACGATGTCGAGTCCATCTTAAATGTGTCCTTGATTGTGTGGCTGTTTCGAAGACGGAATCAAGCAACGGTTTTGAAATTCTCTAGCTCCGATAACGGTGTGGAAATTCTGTAGCTCCGATAATGGTTCAAGGATGCCATTCATTGGGAAACGCCATCGCATTCGGAAACTCGATACTCTGAAAGCAAGACGAGGATAACTCAGTTTTGTTGGCCTGAGCCAACTTGCAGAATAGTGATGCACACTGCACAGTTTACTTTGATGGGACGGTTTATCTTCCTGCGACTAATTAATGAGAGATTAATGAACTTCGAATCGCATACAACCTAGATATCTCTCTTCCAAAATTTCTTGCTTAAAAGCCCCACGATTTATAATGTTCAAATTTCTCTTAAATAAAATATTCTCGTTCCTTTCCAAAGAATTGAAAATAATAAGATTTCAAAAAATACAATTTTCTGAAGAGTTTCTCTTAGATCTTTTTTTTTGACGAGACTTAGCATAAGCAGCTGCGAGCGCTTTATTGTTTAACCCTTTTTCTTCCTTGTCTGCTTCACTTGAGCTGAATCACAAAAGTGAATCTATAAAACTCGGGTACGACAAAATGCGTCTTCGAACTGCAAGTTCGATGAGAAGAGCGATGGGGGTGGACAGTTAAGGAGGGTATGGGCGCAGTAGTGAATATAGAGCGAGTAACAGTAATGTGGACAAGGATAAAGCAATAGAATGGAAAGAAAGAAAGGAGAAGGATTGCATCCAGCTGGCACGTAGTCAGAGCACAAGCATTGACATATGAAGCTTTTTGCGAGCGTTCGTGATGCCATAAAAGTCAGGCACTGGCATACCGATGGGTACAAACGTGACCTCGTTTAAGGTGGTTCAGAATACTTATACGAAACGCTCGATTGGGATACAATAAATCTTGTATTATGCAGCGCATT
This sequence comes from Andricus quercusramuli, assembly GCA_932178445.1. Taxonomy (NCBI): domain Eukaryota; kingdom Metazoa; phylum Arthropoda; class Insecta; order Hymenoptera; family Cynipidae; genus Andricus; species Andricus quercusramuli. The sequence goes on from CAKNXH010001452.1 coordinate 68,096, forward strand.
TATACACGTCAACATTTCCAAACTGAAAGATTCCTTTTTCTGATAAATGAAAACCTTCTCATCTGCCCTCATGTTCCAATACACGCAGAGAAAAGACTGAGTTGATTCAACAAAACAGTTTGTTCAACCGAATTTGTTTGTTGAAACTAAAAAATTTGGTCAGCGCAAATAAATCTTTGGTTATTTTTAAGAAACACAGCGAATTAATTTGTTCAATCCAAAGTAATTATTTAGTTGAGTATGTTCATTTGATTCAACCAAATAAATGTGTTGAGCGGAATATATGATTGATTAGAAAATGATTTGGTTAAAGTTACGAAATAATTTGCTTCATTCTACCAAATACTTCCATTAACTACACCAAACATACCGAAACATATGATGTCAGTTTACACCAGTGACCAGATTGTGTATCGAACAGTTTCTGATGAAAGAACCTCACACAAATGTATGGAAAAGCCTTTCTGTCAAACTAGCTGAAACTTAGGTTTTCCAGTGCTGCAAGTGATGCTTATCAGAAGTTTTCTATCAAAAGCTCTTGCCCTCGAAAGCAATTTTTTGAAAGTCAAGATCTAGATACATTTTGATTGCACGGCACGTACCAAAATATTTGGTAGGATTAACCAAAACATCTATTAAAATCAAGAAAAATATTTATTACATCCAACCAAACTTTATTAACCAAAAAAATTGGTTGAATCAACCAAGCATTTGATTGACATGGACTTATTTGTTTGATCCAACCAAATTTTTGTTGAATGAACCAAACTTCTTCCTGCGTGTAAATCAGTCTTCAATTTTAGCCCTATGCATTTTTGATATTTTTCATATTCTCATTTCGGGTATTGGCAGATAATCTTATGATCCCTGAAGTGAACAAAACATAGAAAGGAAATTTTCTTTGATAATTCCTAGGTCTGTACAAATAACGAAAAGACTACCCAAGTCATTTGTTCACACGGGTAACAATCCTAGAATGACCTTCATAGAATGTCTCCCATTGGCATCTTGACCCACACTTTGGTAAAAGAGCTTTTCCTGTACAGTTATTATTTTTCTACGTTTTCTTGTACATGGTTCCTCCGTTTAGAATCAAACCTCCGGTCATACCAACCTGATCCATCTTCAAAATAAAGAGAAAATCTTATCAGCTTCGTATCGTAGGATGTTTCTTCTCAATCGTGAATTCATGGAATAAATCTACTACCGGAATCTTTCCCAAACTAAAATATAGTGACTCTGATATTACCAATGATTAATATTATATTATCATCATATTATCATCATGATTGTACATCAGTATCGAGCAATTATAAATTTCTCTTTCGAAAACCTCATCTCCTTCATGTTTACTTATTTTTAGAACTCTAACCGCGGTCTTTTTCACTTGTCCCTACCACAACAAATGCGTCATGATTCCATTCTTGAAATGAAGACTGTACTTTATTGAAAACAATCTATACAGTCGTTACAAGAGTTCTGCGCCACCTAGCTTTACATGCAAGAAACTTTATACCGCGTAACGTTGGGCCTCAGGCGATCTGAAACAATGCACTATTTAGTGATTCACCGCCGCTGCTTTCAGACGTTAGTTTTCTCAATCGTCCGCGCTCATAGTACGCAGGCTCCGTAAACGTTGGAAAGTTGAAACTGATAAAAACTAGGGGTGTCCAGGAAACTCGAAACCCGATGCTCAAACGTTCCGGGTCGTGTGATATAGCTCTACAGAAGCTGGAAAGCGATCCATTTTCGAGAAATTTCGGATTTTCGATTCTTCTCGTCTCCCGATATGACTTGAACCGACTCACACTTTCGGGGTTTTCGCAAGTTCCAAACAAAACTGAATCTTAAATTGAATGAAAGACTCCAAACCGTCACTGCGGTATTAAAACTGATTTCAAAAGGAAATAAGATCCATTATAAAATTAATTATTTGTATGCATCAATTAAAGTCCACCTACAGTTTCAGCTCTACTTTGTTTAGCACATCCCAGATAAATCCAAGCGTATAAAACATTAAATGCGCCAAATTTATTAGCAACGAAACTTCATAGCATAAATTAACCGAAACCAAAATGCACTTATTTGACATTAAGCTCTTTAAAACCATGCACCAGTGAATTGCAGACATCATATTATACTCCTAACTTTGGCTTGTTATCACAGAAAAATAATTTTAAAATCGCGTAATTCATATTATAAATTATGGAGCGATGCTATAATGGAAAAAGTTTCATTTAAAGTATGAAGGAATTCCTTCTGCTCCTTCAATTTTAAAGCTATTTTTTTCTATTTTATCAATCTTCATGTAGTTATTGGTCACTAGGGCGTATCGAAAAAAAGAGAGTTCTTCATTCGTAGTTCTGATAGGTATAAAAACTTTTCATTATGAGTTAAAAACACTCCAGTAAAGTTTCATTATAAAAAAAAACATTTATGCTGTCCCCTCATCGTAGATATAATCAAAAAGTACTAGACACTTCTTATTTGAAGGCCAAACAAATTTTTCTATGAGATCTACGTTACCAGAAAGAATATCTCAAAGTAAGTGAATGTATACACCTGTTTAGCAATAATGCAATAAAAATATTTTTCACCCTGCCCAAAGACCTTAAAATTTAAAAAAACTTATAAAATCGACTTTTCCGCTATTTTCTTGCAGCTATATAAATTATTCGGTGACTAGATTCAGAATTCTATTATGTCTGACATTAAGAGGTCGCGTAATCCGGGATGCCGCACAGTCCAGTGGTCCAGAAATGTATTTTCGCGATCTAATTCGTCCAGGGGTTAAATTTTTTACCCAATTTCTAGTTTCTTCCGTTCTAAACATTAAATTCCCGACAAACGTAGGGAAACAATTTTTAATTTCTTTTACAACAAATTGCTGTGTCAACAAGTATGTCGAAAAAATAGGAAATTACAATTTTTTATGCAAGTGCAAAAAATGAAAATATACTCTAAATCGTCTAAAACGCATCTACAAGTATTGACGCAATGTAATTATTCGTTTTACTCAATCCTCTTTCATTTACATTTTGGAAAATTTTGACAAAAAAAAATTTGTGTTCCAATCTCAAGATACAATTAAGGACGAAAGGATACCACAGTGGTATAAAGTCTACTGTTAACTTTAATTGTTATTACAGTATTACAGTACTGTTAAAGACTCAGAGATACTAATTGTTATAAATTTTACCTTTCATTTTTTAACTGTAATTGATATGGCGAAAGTAAACTGATAAACGCCCTTTATTTGCAGTATTTGCTATAAATAATAATTGGATTGTCTTATATTCTTCAAACAAAATTTGAATTGTAATCACTGCTTAGGTTTCACAGGTGTTTTCTGATGAAGAAACCTGATTTTATAGTTAATTATTTCAATATTTATTAATAAATGTATAAACAATAATTTAACATTTGATCTCAGCCAAGCGAAAGCTTATATGAGTTTTTTCATTTATTTCACCTACTTTCAAAGGCTTTCAGAATGTTTTGTTTCGCGATGCTTTTTTGTTTTTCCAGGCTTCGCTTCGCTCGGGCAGCAAACTTCATACTCGTTAAATCGTTCCTCTCTCTACCTAGTGGCACAATAAACTATTTTTTCAAGAAAATAAAACGTATGTATACATATTTATAATGATTGGAATCAAAAATATACAAAAAATGTGTATTTCTAGCTAGTACCCTTATTGAAAACACCCTTTAGCGATTAACAATGAGTTTTTGTGAAAAACTCAGCTTTTGTCACAAAAACTGCATATATAGGGCCTCTATTAATGTATGTCGGCGATAACAATTTCGACGTTATGTTTATGTAATTTTTTAAAAACAATTACAATGAACAAGTAGAATGTAGAATTTATACCATCGTGTTGTCTCTTTGTCCTCAATGGTATCATTCAATAGGGTCTAACACTAATATCTTTCAATTTTTGCATATAACAGTATATGCTCTAAAATCCTAAAGAATACCAGTATATTGTTGAAAAAAAAATTATTCGACTTTATATTTGAAAAAGAAAAATCTGTACTTACATATTTCAAATTCCTAATTTTGTCGCGCTCATTCCCCCATATTGACGTGACGCAGCATGCCTTCAAAATCTTATAAATAAGCCGGGCGATTCACGTTTATTCGTAAAAACGGAATGAAAACAGCTCTACCATTGATATTTTGTGCCTGAATTCAAGAACACCTCCGTCAAAAATCCAAGAAAATTATTTATATCCATACCCAAGGGTGTGGAACGAAAAAAAGGTGCAAAATTGTTAGCGTGACATGTGCTTTATATCTTTAACGTCAACAGTAAGTTGTTGCGAAGATAATTTCAGCGATAAGTAAATATGTTTATTTCGAATATGAAAATATAAAAATGTTTTTTTTTTAATAACATAAAACTCTTAATTGTCTGTCGAGAGAACCTGCTAATTGACAGGTGTGTTTGCAAAGACGCTGCAGCCCATCAGAGCGTCCTGTCAATGGCCTGGATTGACTACCGAAAACTTGTCGATTCAACCTCCCATAGACTTATCATCTGTCTGTTGGAAAGCTTGAAGGTGCATCCACACATAGTAAGATGCATAGAGAGATTGATGCCTCTTTGGAAAACTAGATTTACTATCTCATCTAGAAATTATCGTCTGACAACAAAAAACATCACCTTCCGGAGGGGCGTCTTTCAAGGTGATTCCATGAGTCCTTTGCTTTTCTGCATCACACTTCTGCTCCTTTCTCTCTCACTACAAAATTATCCTGGATACCTCTGTGCCGAAACAAATCAGCGCCAGCATAAGGTCACTCATGTATTTTATATGGATGACCTGAAGATCTATGGCTCTGGTAAAAGCAAACTTCAAACTGCTTTAAACATTCTCAATAACTGCACAGGAGAGATTGGGATGGACTTTGGTTTGGACAAGTGTGCCAAAATTCATCTGAAGAAAGGAAATATTAATAGCGTTCCCAAGGACCCTGAACTTGTGGATATAAGAGTTATTAGACATCGTAATACTGGAGAGATCTATACATACCTGGGCGTGCCTCAAAGCCGCATTCAGGACGTAACATCAGTGAAAAAGTCTCTCCGAAGCAGATACAAGCATCTTCTTCGACAGCTCTAGTCTTCCAATCTGTCGGCGTTGAACAAGGTATCTGCGACTAACATGCTTGCCGTCCCGGTTCTACTCTACTCGTTTGGAGTAGTTCAATAGACGAAGTACGAGCTTAAGGCCCTTGATGTCACCACACGTAAGATCATGCATATGCATAAAAGCTTGCATATCAATTCGTCAGTTCCGCGATTATACATTTCACGCCGTCAAGGCGGACGCAGACTTCTGAATCTCCAGTGCCTTCATAACCGAATTGTTTTAAGTACAGCTTACGTCGTTGCGAATGGCAGAGATCCTTTCCTGAAGATGGTCAGAAACCACGAGATGATTGGCGAAGGAGCATTCCTTTATAAAGCCGCAGGGCAAGCGGCCGAGACCCTTGGCCTGAATATTAACTTCAGAAGTGAGGAAAATGCATTACTCCATTTAGATGCTTCACTTCTAAAAGCCACGATCAAGAACGCAGAGGTTGGAAAATTTCACCAACAGCTACTAGACAAGCATATGCACGGAAACTTTCATAGAAATTTAAAAAGCAGACCGTGTCGAAGGAGCAAACTTTTGCTTTCCTAAAATCATCAGGGCTCAATTCAGGTGCAGATGGTTTTATTTTTGCATGCCAGGACGGTGTCATTTTCACCTTAGCATACTGTGACTGCATTTTATGTCAAGAAGTTCATGCACACGCTGAGTACATAGAACACATACTATCGGGGTGTCCGACCCGAACAAGAACGACGTATATCTATAGACATAATGCGGCCCTAAGAGTACTTTATTACCATCTTTGTCGCTATTACGGTGTTGGTCGCGACCCTGCCCTGCCAAACGCTGCAAGGGATATAGATTCAATTGTCCGAAACGAGAAGTGCAAAAGTTTCTGGAACTACGATTTTTGGGCAGCGGTCTCCGTTGCTCACTCGAGATGTGACATTGTTCTCCAAGACTTCGAGAAACGAACTATATTCGTGATCGAATTCTCGGCTCCGTCCGAACATAACATCACTTCAAAGAGGAAAGAAAAAGAAGAGAGATATCAAGACCTTAAGAGAGCTACAACGACTGTACCCAAAATATTCGGTACGAGTAATTATCCTTGTGATAGGTGCTCTCGGAGGTGCGAAATCATCACTGGTTCGTAACCTTAAAGCCATACCCGCGTGCCAAAAATATGCCAAGGCACTTGCGAGATGGATGCAGAAAGCTGTCATCCTTGGGTCGCTTCGTGTCCTCAAGACACACGAGGGTTTCGCCGGCCTGTCGTTGTGATTTCGTCGTGCCCTGTGACCACCCATCTCACGGATGTGAGACGTGGCCATAGGTGTATTTTACCGCGGTTCTGCTGGGGGCTATTGATATTTTTTTTCATTTAGATGGCAGTTGCTCTTAGTGGTACCCTGCGGTGGTTGTTTAA